>JBAMBK010001990.1:0-67370 GCA_037043435.1 Drosophila suboccidentalis | reverse complement strand
TAAATATTTTTTAAGAATTTCAGAATCTGATTCAGAATAATCAGAATGTAAATATAATAATCGTAAAAACTATAGGTCAAACAATTTTACAATTCACATCCGTAGGAAAATTAGTAAATTTTTATATAAATAAGATTTTGATGTAGAATCAATTCAAATATCACACACTGATAAAATAGACATTCCGTAAAGAAATCGGAAAAGTTTTGACCAATTTATGAGAGTTCAAAGTTTTTAGAAAAAGTGAACTCTATTCCAAGCGTACATTAGAATCTGCAAAACAAATTTGGTGTCTCTGACTGTGAGAATATCTTACCTAAACAGTTTAACAAACAGATGAGGCTAAATCAACTATGCTGAACTTTAATTTTTGTATATTGTTGCCCATGTGAAATGAGTGCAGTATATAGAAATATTCCATTAACATATTATATTTATCTCTTGGTTATGCATTTGTCAAATACTGAACTTTGTCTATTTATGTTTTACTAGCAAAATGTGTGCAAAAACGTTTTTAAGCAAACCCAAAGCGATGGCAATATGAAGGTTCTTCAAATAGTAAGTCAACATCTGTGACGATTGCTCTTTGGTGTTGTTTGACTTGCTTCGGTAAATTGGCATGGAGTTTGTTTTATATTAAAGTCACATCCTTGAGCAATCTTGAATTCTATTTTTATAGTTTCAAAAATAATAATAGTAATAATAAAAGCAAATTGTTGCAATTTAATTCAGGGTCAATGGAAAATGTTTGGATAAACTTGAACTGGCCGACAATTAAATTGTGTACCACATCGATTGCACAGTGTGACGAAACTGTGAATAAATGAGAGATGAATTGTGGAGTTGATTCAGTTTCGACTCGAGTCGCGAACTTTTGTTACAGAATCCCAAAAGTTCGGAACGTGATGGGCAAAGCAAAGTCAGTCAGTGGGTTATGGTTATTAAGTTGCAACATCCACAACCACAGATATATACAAGACAAGTTAATTAGCTCCCTCAATAGCAATAGCAGCCACCAAAGAGTTGGAGTCTGAGTTAATTATGGCCTCATAATATGATGTTATTGTAATTTATCATTGTTTACGCTTTGTGCGCGCACTTCTTGAAGATTCTGCCGCTAAACGGCCTTGTCAAATACTGAACAAGGGGGAGCAGTTAACATAAGGAGGGGGCAAGGAAGACGCCCAAGGGGTCTGAGTAATGATAGTTAACCATAATGCCAATTAAATGACAACATTTCTCTAACAATACTCCAAATATGCGCTATGTCGAAATGTTATATAATTCCCCAAAGCAGACACTTCGCAATAAGTTGAAAGCAATTAAAAATTGTCGTGCTTAATGACAAAGATGTCAAATAGCTGATTAAGCCCACCAATTCAGGTGTGGGATGAGGCAGAGAAAAGTGAAAAGCAGCCTACACCTATACACAAACGAGTCCAGACAGACAGTCATACTTCGTTAGGGCGAATCAACTGCTGACAGAAAAGATTGTACTTGATTTATAGAGTTTTTATTGGAAATTTTAATAAAATCGATTTTTCGAATTATAAGTTATTGGATCTGTTTGTAAACGAAGTTCGTATTGAAATCATTTGAGATCGACTTAGGGATGCTTCACTGCTTAATAACATAACGGGTAATTGTTAAGGCCACGAGCAGTTGACTTCATGGTAAGCGGCTTTAATATCAGCCCAGTTTTGTGAGACCCAATTTAAAATTGGCTTCATTGCCAGCTGGCGGGGATCGTTTGGTAGGGGGCCCCCTTTCAAATCTAATAATGGATAAGTCGAGAGAAGCTGCAGCAGCTCTCTAGGCGGTCTGATCTCTTCTTTTGCAAGTCAGCTAGTCAAGCATATCGACAGATGGACAGTCAGATTGCTGGTGAGCATTCAAGTCGAGCCACTTCAAGTTCAAGTTCAAACTCCATCATTAACAAACTGCAATTTGGCAATGTTCACACTTAATGAATTCACACATTTTCTGCCCGTTGCCACCGGATGAAGATGGTGATGGTGATGATGATGCCCCTCTATGCTCATTGGTGACTGCTGCCGTTTGTTGTGGATGCTGCATAAATCACTTCAACGAATGCGCTCAAAGTCAAGACGCACTGAAAGAAGATGCACGGCAACAACAGCTTTGAATACAATTTTCAATGATTTCAAATCATAAAATAGAGCCGCAGTCACTTGAGATCTACGAATTGCAATTAAGCAAGTAGATGTGACTGAAAAGAGAGTGATAGACTTGAAGATACCATGTAGTTGCACTTATTTATTTTAGCAGACAACCTGCAGTTTAATCATATTTAAGTTAATAAATTTGTAATAATTTTTTCGAGCTTTAATATCTTGAATCATTGAGGTATGTACATTCAAACTCCCAAATCTAACACTTTTTGTTTACAGGGTATTAAAATTAATGTACTCAATGACCTTACAGCAACTGTTGCCATAATTTTCGATGTTTGAAATGCATTTGAAGATGCGCTTGTGAATCCCAAAGTGCGTGCAATGTAACTTACCTTGTTGTTCTCCAGCTGAACTTGAATATTGAAAGTGAACAGAGATCAGAAGCTGATTCGATATTGATGCGATATTCCAATCATCTGTGTTGTTGCAATGAACAATGCACACCTGCTGGGAGGCATAAATGCGACGGCATCAAAATTAATTAAAATATTTGAAGAGCTTGAACATAAACACATCACATCAGCACAACATTAATCAAAATATTTGTGACGATAATAATGGTGCATGGGCCGCCTGATACAATTATTGCCTTAAAAAAATAGTTAATACTATATATTTCAAAGATTTTTGTTTTGTTATTTTTCTTTTCCATATTATTTATTTGGTATTTATTTTGTTTCTCATATTATACCATATTATGTGGTTTGGCTAATGATGAACAAATTGTGCCGGAAGCAATTTCGCTTCATTGATTTTACTGACATTATTGACACAGTTTTGTAGCCCCCAGTGCCCCTCTGCTGCCGCCCCCCCCCCTGCTTGGACAATGCTGCAAAAATAAAAGTTACATAAACGAAATGTAAATAAAATGTCGATAAAAGCCGCAAGTGTCCACAAGTGTGCCGCCAAGGGGGCCCAACAAAAGCTGAAACTGAAACTGAAAACGACTCTTTAAAAAAAATGATCAAAAATCAATAAATATATTAATAATCATTTGTTTAAACAAAGAGCATAACGGCGTTAAAGTGTTTTGCATTTCTATATAAATATATTGTCAACTTTATTCGCACAACATTTTTGCCACAGGCAAAACAAAAGACTCAGGCAACAAACTTGATGCGAGGAGCGCGCACGCGCAAACATGTTGCATGCAACCAGAGCAACTGCAGCTCGAACATAGCACAGTGACACAGTTACGACTCTGCTGCAGCTTCGGCCTAAAGGAGGCGGCTTACTGGCCCATAACTCAATTAACAATGAGATGTCAAGCTGAAGTTTTGAGTGGAAATCGTTTTGGTTGCAGCACTTGATGTGCCAAAGCTGCGTGTCGTCTGTCGACTGTTTATTTTGGGCCACAAGCACTGAACGAGAGAGCGAAAGGGAGAGAGCGATCGACAAAGAGAAAGAGAGGCAGAGATGCACAGACATAGTCACAAGACCGAACACAAGCGCGGCTCGAGACGCGTTCGAACGGCAACCGCAGTGTCAAGTTGTTCGTCGTAGTTGCCGTTGTTGTTGTTGTTGTTGTTGATGTTGCTTTAACGTTTTTTTTTTTGGTTTTGTTTTTGTTTTGGGGACAAGCTATAAACCGTGGCAAGATCGTCGTTGCGTTCAGTTGGTAAAAGTGAAGCGTTGCGTGCGGTTGTCTCCACACTCCGTTAAACAATTTTAAGTACATCATTTTCAATTAGTCTCTCGTTCAACTTGATCAGTCGCCGCTGCGTTAACAGTTTGGTGTTTTGATTTCTAGCCAAGGTGATTATCAACAGCACATCCTTAAAGGATACTTACTCAAAAACTGTTTAAAAAAAAATGTATGATAAAATACAGTCAATTAGTGAATGGCTTTTGACTTGTGTTGTGGATTTTAAGTGCGATTTTCTAGCAAAAAAATATGCTTATTATAGTAAAGTTTTAAAGAGAATGTTCTATAGAATATTTATAAAATATATGTGAATGTTCATGTAGTGCTGTAAATATGTTATTGCAATTTGCACTCTTCTAAGCTTTCAGCCATCCTCCAAATATGAGAAATATATTTTTGGGTTGATGATTTGTTCGTTTTTTTACTTATAATTTCGTGTGCAATTGTGAATTAAATTACAATTCTGGGAAAAATATTTCTTCTCCATCTTTTGCTGTGTAAAAGTAATTTAGTCGTATAATACGCATGAATCTTTTAAAGTTGAAAGATTTAATTTACTTAAAAAATATATAACTTTAAATAAAAGAGGGGAAAGAAAAAAAGTAGGGGAAAAGATGATATTCAAAAATCTATACTAAAAAGAAGATTATAATAGATTTACAATGTCGTGATTCTTTAGAAAATATCAATGAAACGATTTGATATTTAGTTATAATGAAACGATTTGGGAAGCTTTAATTAGTATCACATAAAAATATAAGTTATATTGAACGTCTAAAAGCAGAACTGAAAATTGTTGAGGTAGATGCAAAAGTTGTAAATTCTGCAAGAAGAAGCAGAAAGACAAGTAGATCAGTTGAGAGCTATATAAACACTTAGTTATCGTAGGTACTTCAGGTTCCATATTTACCGAGTTCGCCTATCTTAGAGCAATTAAGAATGCCCTAGTTTTTATTTTTAGCTAGAAGGCTATGGCCCACACCCATAGAACTCACACTCACTCACACACACACACACACACACTGCTCTTGTCAACTCCCACCTCAGTCAAATTACATGCATTGAAGCAGAAGATTGCGCAATATGTTTTGTGCTTTTCGGCTGCCTCAGTGCAAATGAGCGGAAAATCTAATTTTCCAGCCGCATGCAAATTTTGTTGTATTCTTTGCATTTTGTAGTAGTAGTTGTTGTTGTTGTTGTATTTTATTGCAATATGGCAAAATGTCAGTAATGGCGTTGTGTTCATGAGCTTACTGCTGCTGTTAACGGCTAAACAATAAATGCTACTGCAACTTTGGAGGTCGTAAACATAAAACATGCTCATAATGCTTAATGCAAAGAGATAACAGCCAAAATTGGAAGCACAACAGCAATAGCAACAGCAACAAAAAAGCAGAAAAGATGTGGAAAAAAATACCATTTGACATTTTTGGTGGGAAGCAGCTGTGCTGCAAATTACACAGAGCACAGCTGATGGGCAAGTTTCGTATAGCATCGTGACCATACTAAGTATATATCGTATAATGCAGGCAATCTCTAAACCGAACGTTAAATTCCACTAAAGAAATCGCAAGTCACGTCTTCACTGGCAACTGGCAACTGAAAACTGGCAACTGCAATTTCAAGGCTGCCAAATTGACAACAAATAATTTATTTTTAATACGATGCGAAAGTCGCACAATTGCAGAGATCTTGCACAGATCTCCCAAAGGAAAGTTATTCAAGTTATTCGCAAATGACAGTGGCGTAAGCCAAAGGGGGCACTGAATGCGTTTGTTCAAAAAGAATGTTGACAACTATAATTTTACTGAAACGATATAATGTAAAGCGCACTTTGACTAACAGAAGAGTGTCTAAGGTTTACCCCCTCTAAAACCATTGTTGACTAAGCCTCTGCTTCAAGCTGTGACAAACAGTTGTAGGCGCAGACACTATTCAACCAAAAATATTCATTCAAACGCCGATTTATTATTCAGTTACTCATAGTTGTGCTCTCTCGATTACTGGAAGTAACTACCAAATTTTTACCTTTCACTAAGCGCTCAAGATTGAGCTCAGCATTTGTACAACTCATTAGCGAGTTTGTCAGAAGTCTGCGGAGTCTGCCGTTCACATCTTTATATAGCTACCATATGTACATATATCTTCTATATACATACATCTTTTTTATGTCATGACCAAAAAAGCTGCAAATATTTTCACTATCATTTCGTGGTACGCAAACTGACATTGTTAATGTTATTGTTATTTTTGTTGTTTTTGGCTAGTTGCTTTTGTTTTGTTATTTTCCGTTGTTGTCGCTGCAAAACCTGAACCTGAACTCAAGCTCAAGCAGCAGTAAAAGTAACGCACCTTGCACTGACTGACCAACCTGACAGCTCCTTAGCTGGCGTTCCGCGCCAACTGTCTCATCTGTCCCATCTGTCCCACCTGCCCCACCTGTGCCTCACCTGTCCCACCTGCCTCACCTGTGCAACCACCTGTCTGGGGCGATCACAAACTTGCTTGCCTGCCTGCCTGCAACTTGGCTGACTTTCTTCCACAGTCTGTCCAGTTTTCTACATATTATTTGCGCGACTTTGTTTACTCGTGTCTGGCGGCTGCTGCTTCTTAAAAGAAAGAAAACCTCGTGTCTTGCCCCACTTGCCCCACAGCTTGCAACACGTACCTCTTGAGGCAATTAAAAGTCGCTGCAATTGCATCCGCATGCAACTTTCTTAACAGTTTTAGCAGTGAGCATCCTGCTTGGAATCGTTTGGCCCTTTTAAATCTTGGCTGCCATTTGACCCCGTGACATGCCGCAAGTTGTTCTTGCAACATTCTTCTAATTAGCAGCAACAACAGCAACAACGGCTTTAACAAACAGCTGTACTTATCGAAATATACAAAGGCTTGGAACAGACCTACTTTTGGCCAACAGACGCCCAGTTGTTGCCACAACAACAACAACAACCAATAACAACAACTGGTTGTCACCAGTTATTGTTGTTGTGGTTGCTGTTGCTGTTGTTGTGGTTGGCAAATCCGTCTTCTTTATAATTGCTGTCATCGGTGCATCATGACTACAACAAAAACCCGTCTCAGCCTGGCGTTCTACATACGAGTACTCGAGCTCGCACTCGCACTCGCACTTGCATTCACACTCACACTCATACTCATACTCGTACTCAAACTACTCACTGACCAAACCAAAACAAACTGATTTCTCTGGGAAACTGATGAGCCGCTTTTCAAATGATTTCCCATTAACAGAAAGCTGTCAATCAATTAGAAGCACAATCACATCAATACCAGACCCAGATTCGATTAGCTTTGACAATGTCAAGAAATTAGACTGTCCTCTCAACTAATTTTCTATAGATTATTCCTTAGTCTATACTCAGTATCTAAACGAAATCTAAATGATCTATAGCTATCTTTCATCGATGTCATCTTCAATTTACCCACAAACATTTTTCAATTAAATTTCGCTTAAACTCTTAACAGCGAAAATCAATTATAAAGTAATGTTTCGAAATTATTAAACCATAAACAATTTGCCGCAAGAAATGCGTAACGAATTGTTCAACTATAAATATTTTTGCAAATTATTAGCAGTTAAAATAATTAACAGCTCTTTGGCAGCCAAATTAATCAACGGCTTAATAATATTTGTAAAATTTACAAACAAGATATAAAACCAAAATCGGATTTGATAGGCGAATTAAAAGCTCGTGAAACATAAATAACAAGCTGCGCTAGATGTTATTAATGGACTAAGAGATACCCTGTAATCTAATAGAATTAAAGTGAGTTTAAATTATCAAATATATTTCGAAGAAAATCGAAAGTTTTGACTATTTGAAGAGAATTGTTAATAAAGAGCAGTTTTCTTATAATTTTTCAAATTATTAGCAATACCAAACGAGAGCTTATAAATGCTGGGATTCCTATTCTTCATTGATAAATACAGTGTATACAAATGATTAACAAATACAAAAAGGAAATTGCTACAAAATAAATGCAACAAGTGTGAAAAACCTGTTGTGATTAGCCTGCAGTTTTTCGGCTGTAAAATGTGTCCAAGTCGGAGATTTATAGACATTTTTTAATGCAGTTGGCTGGGTGAGGGGCTGGAGTGATGAGGGAAGTGCTTGGAATGAGGCAATTGAAGGAGGAATGCAGCTGCATGGAAAGACAGAAAGGCAGATGGCTCCGAGCGTGGCACGGAATTAATTATAAAGCACACACACGGACATAAATTGGAATGTTGCACAGATGTTGCACATTAATAGCTAAAAAATACCAATCTTATAAACATTTTATTTTCAGCTACTGTTGCTGTTGTTGTTGTTGTACAATTTATTTGGCGATTGAGCACGCTTCGAAGGCTGAATTATTATTGTGATTTTTTTTTTTTTGCATTTGATATTGTTGTATTTTACCACTTATATAAGGAAATTAAGTGGCGTTTAAATTGAAGAGCATCATCATCATCAACATATTAGTCATAACGGAGCAAGTGTTCATAAGTGAACATACAATTATTCACATTATTTTTATGCCTTTCTCCCCCAACTGTGATCCACGCAATTTACAAAAATCAACAGAAAATAAATAAAATCAATATATATTCAAACAATTATTGCATAACAATTTATAAACGTTAACCGAAAATCGAATTGGCCACTTAAACAACGCGCTGAGAGCCAACAACTGTACGACTTCGAATTCGAGTTGGTTTCTTTCTTTCTTTCCGCACTTTTGGGCCTTCTTCTTTTTTTTTACCCACGACAATTAGCTCGGCATGAAATACAATGAAAAAAAAGCAAGTGAAGCAACCTGAAATTTCAATTACAACATAGCAGCAACAAAGAGATACGAGTGCTGGAAGAAATAATAGTTAAAATATAACAATAATAATAAAAGCAAAGTCTGTGCCGCCTTATCAGACGGAAGACACAAGCTCAACAGTTGAAGTGTCAGCCAACTGTGTGTAATATATGGCCCAAAACACAATCAGCAACAACAACATGACAGCAATGCAACTTTCTCCATTTAAGCCAAGGAAAAAAAAACTATTTGGTATGCGTAGCTAGACTTTGGGTTTAATAGCTAGAAACCATCGCGTATGGCATGTGCCCTGACGCAGTATGGACTCCATACAGCTCTTTTGGCACTTGGGTCTCAGTTCTCATGTAGTGTAGTGTTGTTGTGTTAGGTCAGTTTTAAAGTTCGCTTTTAGTTACCATGGGACTGGGTAAAGGTAAAGGTCAAGCTTTTAAGTGAGTCCAAAACTAATTGGTGTTTATGACTTCTGTTTGGGCTGCGAGTAATTGAAAAAAAAAAAAATAAGTAGAAAGCAACCCAAAAAGAGGGCTTAGAATTGTGGCAAGAATGTAGAGAGCTTGATTATGTGAAAGAGTCAAATATTGGTAACCTACATATAGTAATTTTAATGTATCCAAATATGAATAACGTCTTCAGATCTAAGCACTTCTGAGTAAAGAGACCATTTAAACCTCGACAATAGCTTTCCAGCTGCCTTTGTTTGCCTCAAGGTCAACTCGATTGTATTATCAACTGATTGAATGGCATTAGATCATAGTTAAATGTAAAAACAGTTTCATTCCGGATCTAATTGTAGTTAATAAACTTTTTTATGTAAGTTACTATGTAGCAGATGCACTGAGTCTGGCTCTGAGTGTCTGTGTCTGAGTCGAAGTCTGATGTGGGCACAGCTGCCATCAATAGACCATAAAATTTGCATACAATTTTGTTTGATTTAAGCCATAATAATTTTTAGTAGATACTCGTAAAAGCATAAAACAATAATGTAATTTGCATAGAGGGAGTCAATTGAGCAGAGACTTGTTGCCAGGCAGAAATTGAATTCTCTCATGATTACGAAATAGGGCCGAGATTAAGAGAGACAAGGCCAGTTGTCGAACCCAATATCGTTGATGGAAAACTACTCAATTAGGCGAATTGGAAATGGAAAATCAAATTGTGCCGATTCAAACAATTGCCAGACGGCAAATTCCATACACAAAATCCAAATAAAAGAGAACCAAATAAAAGACAAAAACAAAAGTCAAAATCGCTCAAATCTATAGAGTGGCCCCCCCAAATCGATCTGATAGATAGATCAATTTCCAATCAGTGATTTTGCATAAATGACTGTGAATCCAAGCGGAAATGGGTGGGGCCACTCGTTGGGCCAATCGTTGGGTCAGTCGCTTGATTCTCCCCCAGAAACAAAAATATCAGTACTAATTTGAGCTTAATCGTAACCACTTTTTCACTTGCAGCGTTTTCATTTTCACTAGATTTAACTCGTCGCCCGTCGAAATGTTTGTGCTTCGCACGTTGCTGCTGCTGGCAGTGGGCGCCACTGTGGCTCTGGCCCAGCGTCGTCTGGCGTTGCCGGATCCGAGGAGCTGCGCCAATCGTGTCCGTCATGCCACGTACCGGGATGCCAGAGGCGTCTCGCACTCCTACTTCTTCAGCTGGGAGCACGCGCCGACGCGCAGTTTGGAGGTCGATTGGCTGGATGCCCGCAACATTTGCCGGCGGCATTGCATGGACGCCGTCTCGCTGGAGACGCCCCAGGAGAATGACTTTGTGAAGCAGCGCATCGCACGTGGCAATGTGCGGTACATCTGGACGTCGGGCAGGAAGTGCAACTTCGCCGGCTGCGACAGGCCCGATCTGCAGCCGCCCAATGAGAACGGCTGGTTCTGGTCGGGATCGGGTGGCAAAATTGGTCCCACTTCGCAGCGCAACACGGGCGATTGGTCCCAGACGGGTGGCTACAATCAACCCCAGCCGGATAACCGTGAAGCCGCCCAGGGCAATGACGAGAGCTGCCTCTCCATTCTGAACAACTTCTACAACGATGGCATCAAGTGGCACGATGTTGCATGCCACCACATCAAGCCCTTCGTCTGCGAGGATTCCGATGAGCTGCTCAACTTTGTGCGCTCCCGAAATCCCAATACGCGTTTGTAATTCTAATTTCTATAATAAGCGAAACAAAAAGAAAACAAAATGAAAAACAGGAAAAAAAAAGAAAGAAATATTTATGTAGCATTAAAACAAGGGCATTGATTGATTCTTCGATTGATTGATTGACTGCTTTTCCCCACGCGCTTTGGCCAATTCCGTTCATATTTTTATTATTTTTATGGTTTTGTTTGCAACAAATTCTAAAAACAAAAATTTGAATAACAATTTCCGTGTCGATTCGCGCATGAAAAACAAAATTGTTAAATAATTTTAAAAACAAATTGTTAATAATAAATACAAATTGAAGCGAATGTAAATAGCTTGTTTAATTTATGAAAATCGTGTATTAAGGTAAATTGTATTTCAGAATCAGCGAAAGTATGTTGAAACACTTTTAAGATTTGCATATAAATAATCTAGGCTTTTCAAATTAAACCACAGTTTCGCTATTCCGTCAACATAAACTAGCCAACTTTATTTTTAAAACAAGTAAACCCCAAAATTAAAATGCAGCAGAATGCAGAAATAATTCAAAGCTTTACATTTACCCAAGCTAAGCTTTGTATAATAAACTGAACGCTAGATGGCGCTGCAACCAAAAAATAAGTGGCAACTTTGGTCGCAATTTAAAAATCTAGACTTGTTACATTTATTTCCCAAGTAAATTGCTTCTATTTATTGGTTATATAGTAGGATGCTGGAAATTTG
This sequence comes from Drosophila suboccidentalis, assembly GCA_037043435.1. Classification (NCBI taxonomy): domain Eukaryota; kingdom Metazoa; phylum Arthropoda; class Insecta; order Diptera; family Drosophilidae; genus Drosophila; species Drosophila suboccidentalis. The sequence continues at coordinate 55,835 of JBAMBK010001990.1, read as the reverse complement.
AAAATCTTTCACTTTCCCGTAGGAACTTTAGACTTTTTGATCATTTGAAACACTCAATTCTTTCTTATCTACTTATCATACTACATACAGTTTTGCATATAAAAGACAAAGATTAAATTGTTAGATTGTATACCATCTGTCCACCAAAACAGAACCGTTTTGAGTGTACCACATATATATATGTATATTTACATATTTATTCAAAATCTATTCAGAGTTGGTTTTACAATCCATAACAATGGAAAACAGAAGTGAGAGGAAGCAGGAGTTACCGTGTCATTCATTGCCAAATCTAGCGCTGAATCCTTTAGCATCGGAGTTTATACCATCGTATATGAAGAATGTTCCGAATGCTAAGCCCAAACCGAAGGCGAGTCCGAATCACAGCCACAGCCACAGCCACAGCCTGAAGATGAAATCGGAGGCCACATCGACGACAACGTTGGTTCGTCGCGAGCTTGTTGGCGATGCATCATATTTGCATGCTCAGAGGCAGCTTTTTGAGTTGTTGCATCAACTGGGGAACAAATTCATGCCCCTGAAGGCGATCGATGTGAGTCTGGCGCCAGACGGACAAGGCATCAATGTGCAGTTCAAGGGGGAGCAGGGAACCTTGGCCAAACATCTGCTGGACGACAATCTTTGCCAGGATGCATCCTTGCACTTGGAGATGGGCGAACGTTCGTCCATGCCACGAAAATTGCCCAATGTGCTCGCTGCCAATTTTATGGCCCGCATGGGAGATGTCCTAAACGACAAGATGGAATGGAATGATCAGCTGGAAATAACCAATTGCCCATCAACCACAACCACCATCAATTCAGATACTAAGCAAGAGAATCAGGCCAAGCGCATCAAGTCCTCTGTCTCTTCGTCTCTCGGGAGTGAAATAAGCAAGACCCAGAAATTATGCTCCACCATTCTAGGAGCTAATACTGTCCCGAAAAAGCAGCTGGAGTCACCCAATTCCAATACCAATCCCAATCCCAACCTCACTGTAGTCACTGATAACGTGACGCTTCCAAAACCAAATCTGGTTACCAAAATTCCCACTCCCGTTGGCGCTTGGAATGGAGTGAAGACTGTCGACAGTAGAGCCGAGATGCGTCAACGGTCTGGAAATGCTAAACTAGATTCTCAGCATGAGTATGTTCATTTAATTTTTTAGAGTGTTATTCACTTTCAACATAAGCTAACACTTTTTTTCGCTCAGTAAAAAATCGATAAAGGGAAGACCTACGCCAAGGAAAAGCTTAGGTTCGTCCATTAAGAAAAACACTCAAAAATTGGCACCACGTGGCACATACACATCTCTGATGCGTCAAACTGAGGCACAGAAGGTGAGTTGAAATATTGCAAATCAATTCAACGAGTATTAACAATTCCTATTAATTGCAGCGTTTGAGTCTTTTGAAAGATGACAATAACTAGGGGAGATGTTTGATTTTCAATAGACACATACACTAGGGAAGTATGGAACTGAGGGTCCTGCGAATTTATTTTCTAGAATTTTACATATCAAGTGGAAATTGTAATTGTTTTTATCTTCGCGATCAGCGCATTTGTAGATCAAGGAGCAAAAGACTCAAGACTAGTTTGTACTTTAAGTTCTCACAGACAGAATCATACATGGATCGGGAATAAACATTAGTTTGTCAACACTGGTCAAATGACCAACTGAGATAGAGTGAAAAAAAGGAATAAATCGAAAGAGCAATAACTACAATTTGTTTGTTTTTTTTTATTTTAAACATTTATTATATTTATTTATTCGTTAATCGATTTCACTAGAAAATGCATGTAAATATATATTCATGTATTTGTTGTATCATAGTTTTCTTTCTCTTTTTTTAAATACTTTGGTAAGTTCTGTTGCATCTGTTCTGGAACTTAGAACTACAATTATAGGTAAATACATATTTAAGTTAATCATATAATAATTAAATTATTAAACAGTTTCGTTTTTAGCCATTTGAGTTTTGAAGAAGACACAAAGTTAGCAGATTTGATCTAATAAGGGAGCTCATTGCGATTACTAAACATTAAGTATATTAAGTATATATTTAATTATAGTTAATTTAAAATCCCTTTTCATCAGTTTTTGGGCATGCTGCACACTGGAATCGTATTAATTAAAATAATAATAAAATTAAAACATTTACAATCATAATTAAGCTCAATCTATATATACAGTTATATATAATTTAACAACAATTAAAGTTCGATTCGTTAATGCTTAGGGTTATACATATAAAAAAAAATCAACAAGTACGAGTGGTTTTTTCGAGTGTACTGCAACTTGGTCAACTGGTCAGTTGGCTATCGTAGTTGTAGTTGTAGTTGTAGTTGTGGTCGTGGTGTGCATGTATTTGTATTTGTATGTGTATGTGGGATATTGATATTTGACGGTTTGCATTTGGGCTTTAATAAACGGCAAAACCAAAACCTAAAACAGAAATTAAAAGATATTATTAAATTATGAATTTGCTAAATGTTTTATATGTACTTTACTTGTACTTGGAGAGGGTTTAAAAGCAATTTTAGTATGAGTTATCATTGGTTTTAGTATTGCATTTGCTTAGTGGGAGTTAGTAATGACCAAATACCTGTGTTAGTTTACAGTTAATCACATGGATGCGCGTTTAAAACAGTTAAGATGAGACACGACGGGACGAAATTCTTAGTTTACCTGCTGCCAAAGAAAGAACAGCGGCAACGGTCAACGGGTACGACAACGACAACATCAAACATCAAAGATCATACATCATAAAAAAGGAACACCAAACAAGTTGATAAAGGCTACTTGAATTAGTCTTCTACTTGGCATGTTATTTGAGTACTTGTAATAACCATTTTAGTAGCTGTGCGTGTGTGTGTGTAAATATTGGTATTGTTTGGTATTTGTATTATTTGTTTGCTTTGTTTTTTGTTTTTTTTGAGTTGCTTTAACTGAACTTAAGCAGTACTTGAGTTATGTGAGGCCCCACTGATCGCATTGAATAAAGCCATGCTATTGCGCTGGGCTGCGGTGTCGGCATCATCGCTAAGCGGCTGGAACGATTCGTCTTGGAGTAACTCACTGAGTGCCTGACACAGTTTCTCATAGTTCTCCTTGAGCGCATGATGATACTCCTTCTGATCCGCGCTGATCATGCGCTCGTTCACACACAATGCCTTATGACAGACGCCAATGAAATCGCTAGATTACAGACAGAGAATTTGGATTATTAACTGCAAATAGTTGAGAGTCGGGTTACCTACCGAAAGACATCCTTAAGATCTTCGACACGATCGAGTGAAAAGTTCTTGATCACCTTGGCATCCAGGAAGGCGTGTGCATAGGCCAAAGGGCCCGCATTTACAGTGACTGCAACACTGCCTTGCAAACGTAGCTGCAACTTCTTTACATCCGCCGGCGGAAGAATGATCTCCTCCAGCTCTGAAACCTTTGATTGCATCTCATCGATGGCCACCTCAATGGGACTCAGTTCGATAATCTCTCGGGACTTGACGGGTATGCGCTTAAGCACATAGGGAAACGAGTATTGGGCTGAATAAAAACCAAATATTATTCGACTTTCATTACAGAAATTGATGAGCATTAACACTCACTCTTAATGACAGTCTTGCGTTTCCATTGATCCTCAACGCTGCCACGTGCAGCACCCGACTTGGTGAAGGGTGTCTCATACATGAAGGTGTCCACATCGTGATTCTGCTCGAACTCATTTAGACGCTGATCGAGCTCGTCCTTGCTGAAGAATGGTATTACATGGGTCACTTGTATGAAGGCCAGTTTGGCATCCAATTCGTCAACTTTTACCTGGAAAAAGAAATACAGAAAAAGAGAGAGAAATGATTATAGTATGAAAATATCAAGACTTCAAAATATGTATTATTACTTTCGCCAACGACCAGCATTTAAATTTAGAATCAAGTAAGATATCTAACAATGATAATCACCAAATTCACTTTCCGCATGGAAATCGGTTGCAAATTCAAAGATGTGACTTTTTTCTATATCAAAACTATTATTAGACACACTGTATTTCAGATGGCAACCGTGATTGTTAAAGCTCTATCAATGGTTAAACTACCGGAAGTTTCCAGCAGATGGCGCCACTCGAAAGTGCTTAACGCTGTCGATCAAAGCTGCTTAGTAATTAAAGTGAGCGACAGATGTCGACAGTGTGCAAGTCATAGGAACATTTGAGTTTTTCGGATTACTTCAACCTAATATTCTTGCTATTCAAAAAGTACAAATATATCACAAAACAACAATTGAAAACAACAATCGCAATACAAATAGTAAATTATTTGTAAGCTGACAGAGTGCACTAACAATAGAACCAAATTACATTACGAGTTTTCAACTTTATCCTTCTTCATTTCTTTTGCGTCGTTTTTATATTAAGTGAGAAGTAGGAGCTAACATGGCCTGTGGTAGTGAGATGCACCAGCAGTTCCTCAAGGATTTCATACAGTCGCTGCAGGCTGGCAGCGAAGATAGTTACAGTTTAAGCGAGTCCTCGTTGAATCCCAATGCGGCGGAGTTTGTGCCCTCGTATCTGAAGAGCAGCGAGGATGAGGAGTGTGCTCCATATCGGAAGACGAGCGGCCAGGCGAAGCCGGCCACGGAGGAGGTGACCACGTCGACGACAACGCTGGTCAGACAGGAGATTGTGGGCGACAATCTGCACATATCACGCCTGGATTCGCAAAGTCGCATTCAGCGACAGCTCTTCAATATGATGGATCAATTGGGTAATCCGAATCATCCCCTCTCCGCAATCCAATTCAGTCTCAGCTCGGATGCGCAGGGCATCAATGTGCTGTTCATGATGCCAGGAGGAGCTAGTCGACCACTGCTGGATGAGAATCTCTGTCTGGCATCTGGGCTTCGTGTCGAGATGGACAATCATGAGTCTCGGCCTGGTAATGCTCTGGCTGTTCAATTTCTCAGTCGCATGTGTGCAGCCCTCAATGGCAAGAGTCAACAAACGAAGGAGCCATCGATCTGTCCCCGATGTACGGCTCTTCCCAAGAAGCACAGTTACACCGAGTTGGAAATTGAGCGCCAGATTGAGGACATTAAGGCCTTCGAGAAGCTGATCAACAATGATGCCGGCACACGCTATCAGGAAGCCTTCAAGGAGCTCTGCCACAAACTGGGACTAGCCACACCCGAGGAGCAATTGGTCAACTCTGGAATTTCAGGAGTTCCAGCAACAGCAGCTCCAGTGCCCACCAAAGAGGACAACAAACTCTGCACGAAGGATCATGCAGAATGCTACAACGAGGATGAGGAATTGTCGGGCTACGACTGGGATTCGTTTACGCCAGACTTTAATCACATGAAGGTCTACAGGTTAACGGATGTCAACGACTCCGAGCTGATAAGAGAGGCAGAGCAGGAACAGATCTCATCCAAAGAGGACTACGAGCCGAATGTGCCCCCAAGCACTCCGTCCATGTCCACGACCACAACCAATGTGAGCTCTGTCTTTCCCAAACTCTACAAAGTGGCTCAGATGAAGTGCACCAACAATGCCCGCAAGTCAGCCACCCACAAGGACAAGGACAGCAAACTGCAGAGATGCCGCATCACCTCACCAAGCAGAGGAGGAGCGACAAGTGCCACAGCAACGAAGAAGCAGACGGAGTCGCTCCTCGTCACGGGCAATCGTACCAAATCACATGTGCGGGAATTGCCACCCAAATCTGGAGTGGTGAGAAACCACATTCCCGACATGGCGGCCAGTCAAGTTCTAAAGGCCAACTGCAAGACGGAGACACGATCCCTGGTCAAACATCAGTCGGAGCAGGTCCATGGGTAAGTCAACAATTAAACTGAGTCAACGATAGACGAGAATTTCCGTAACCCAAATCAGTACACAAATCACAATCACGCATGAAAACCACACAGATCGGTAAATTTAAGAAACGCTTTTCATATTTCTCTCAATTCAAAACCTTCTACCCAGAAATCAATTTTTAATCAAACATTCAGCGGATAATTGTGATAATCATCCATTTTTCCTGATCACTAGATTTCTAATTTACAGAGATTTTATTATAAAAAAGTTTCTCCACGAGGACGAAAGCGGAAATTCAACTCTTTAAACTTCCGACATCAACTTTGTGATGCAACTTGTTGGACTTCTACAAATATTTAAATCCCAAAATTTGGCAAAGAACAAAAATAGATTAATTAAACTAAGACATTAAAATAGTACGGCCATCGGATCGTCATGTAATATATCTGATTCAGATGGCTTTATGTGATTATTTATTAATTGTCATTCAGCGAGTACTAATCATGGATAGATCACAAATAATGAAAATGACAATTTCATAAAAACTGCACATACCAGGCTAGAAGACCTGGCACACTTTCTAGACTCCACTGGCTGGTTTCACGGGCGGACGAAGCCCAAAGAGACCAGCGGGTTGACACTGAACGACATGACGTATCCTTCCCCATATCCCATCAACCCTCCCATACCCTTTCGCTTACTACAGTATATCAGACATCGCAATGGGCCAATTGGCTTCTGGGTGCTCTCAACTTCGGTTGAGCTGTCTGACCTTCCTATCCTATCCTATACGATCTCAATTATTAAGCAGTTATCTAAATACATTCATATGTCTGAATAATACTTAGAGTACAATTTTTAAATAAATAACATGAAATATTTCAGTAACAAACACAGTAAGGCAGCCACTTTGCCACGTGCCACAGGTGCCACAGGCAGCGGACAAACGCATGGCACAAAGCAGAGTCAAGCAACTGGAGCAGCAGCAGCTCCAAGAGTTGTGGCGCCACGAATGACACAGGCCTCAAAGATGCGGCAATCGGAGGTGAAGCGCGTAAGTCGCAAATATCAATTGTGATATTCCCATTTCCCATTTCCCATTTCCCCATTCATTTCAGCGCTTGAGCCTGATGCGAGGTGAAGACACTGACGTCCAATTTAATGAGTATCTGTTCAAATGAGCTAGTTTCACTTCTATGTATATGATGTATGTATTGTATAGTTTATTTCAGTTTGACAGCCGCAGCAGTATTCTTATAAATTTGTTAGATTGCTAGACAATCCAGAAATCAACTATAATTCAGTCAATTGAGCTTAAGCTGTGTGAGCTAAATAGGATAACAAATAATGTTAAGTATTCATTAGTGAAAAAGTAATATATATATATATGTACATTGTTGTAAACAAATATCAAAAATATGCTGTGTTGTTTCAATGACAGATATATCGCAACGAATGGAGAAAAGGTGAATTCTCTATCGAACAGTTGTGAACTAATTCCGACTACGAGATTATCGTTTTATTGTTTAATAAATACTGTAGAATATCATCACATAATCATAAAAGGTGTCAAATAATAATTGCTTACACGAGAAGAAATAAAACCTATTGAAATTGAATGCCAACAACCTAAGCACCGATGAAATTACTTGAATTAGTTAGTTAGTTACTATGAATTAGTTACAACTTAAAATGTTTATTTAGTTTTTAATTAATTTAGTATTTTCACACATACCGGCGATGAATCCATAATAAGTTTGACAACATCGGCGCCAAATTTCTCCTTATATTGTTTGGCCAAACGCTCTGAGATTTCACTGAGAGATGTCAGCTTGGGCTCCTTGTACACATACTCAATGGCGTGATCCTCCTCGAAGTACATCTAAAAAATACACAGGGAAACTTGTTAAAATTTGGACTCTAATTTGGTATATAAGAATTTGTATATCTTATACAATAAATAAATGCTTTCAAAATGTAATTTTATCAAATCTCTCAATACATATTTGGACTCCTGAACGCATCCAGAGTTGATGGACTTGGTATCACTCACCATGCCATAGAAGACCACGCGATAGAAGCGTCCCAGCATGCGCTTGCCAGACCGATTGACCTCGACGATCTTGGTGTAGGCCTGGTTGAGATGCTCGTAGCAGTGGGCCAGCTCGATGAAGCTGCGGGCACGCTCGTAGATGGGCAGGATGAGCTTGTAGAGTTCACCGAGGCACTCGAAGCGCTCGGCGCGATCCAGAAAGTCGGCGCATTGTTTCAGCTGTTCCAGCAGCATTTGTTCCGTATACTGCGAGTCCTGGGCACCCGCATCCAGCTTGAATCCCTGCTCATCCAACGGAATATTGCGTGAGATCTTGCCAAAGGCGGTCGAGGACCAGTTTAAGGTGCATCCGCCCTTCAATCGCAGATATTCACACATGAGGGCGGCTATGTGGAGATGACAACAGGCCGCCTCCGAGAGATTGCCGTTCTGTTCGTGATTCCGGGCCATGGTGACGAGCCAGGTGTGCCTCAATTCTGGCGTGGACGCGTACGAATTGGCTAGCGAGTATTGCAGCTCGAGAAGACGCTCCGGGTCCATGTGATGAGCCTGCATCTGGGCTGTGGCCATCAGCACAGTGCGCACGCGTCGCGTCAGGTCCTTGACCTCCAGGGGGAATCCTGTGCCCTTCATCGCCTTGTCACTATTCGCATAGCTGTTGATAATGGACAAGCTCTCCTGGAATCGGGCATTGTTCAAGCCAATCACGTTGCCAATCATCTGGGACACCGAGATGATGACCTGCAGATGAACTCGAGTCAAGGCTTTGCGGCCACTGAACTCGAAGTTGCTGCGCATCAGGAGATAGAGCACGGCACAGGATTCGTGGCGTATGTCCACCAGGCGGCTGTCACAGGCCTTGAGCAGCTCGTAGACCATCTGGCCACAGAGCATGGCATTCCCCTTGAACAGGGCCATTGAATAGTTGTTGATAAATGCCCGCAGAGCAGCGAAGACGTGCTTGGAGAGACGCTCCGACTGTCCCAGCTGGAGGAAGCGCAGATAGACACGGGCTAGCTTGGGCAGCACCAAACTGTCCGCCAGCAGTTGGCGAAACTGGAGCACATAGAGACCCAGACAGTCCAGTATGATCATGCCCACTTCCGTGGCCAGGTTCGATTCGTAGAGCGCCTGTTGTGACCTGGCTGACATGTCCATATCCTCCAGAAGATGCTCTCGTGTCTGGGTAAGTGTTCCTGTGCTCGGCTCCTGGTGGCCATTCTCCAGAACCGGCGGCGCCGTGCGGGCGGGAAGAGTATGCGCCTTCGTTGGACGCGTCACGCGAGCATCTGTGGCCAGGATCACATTCTTTTTGCCCACGTAGCGAAACTGCAGCAGACACAAGTCCAAAATGGACAGAAACTGCAGCGTTTCCGTCTCGTTGCAATTCTGCCACCAGCCAACCATCTGATCCTGCGACAGATGCTTCACTATGAACAGGAAGCCCAACAGCAGATCCTTGCTCTCCCCCGCGCTGAACTTGTCGCATCTGGAGGGGATCTGGGCATGGGTTACGCTCACCGAACGGTTGTGGCCATTGCGCAGCGCGACATCGGTTTCTCCATTTGTGTAGGCGCCAATTGTCGTCGTGTCCTGCGAGTGCTGCAAGCAATTAAGGACAGGTTAAGAGTGTGTTAACTTGCAGGAACAATCCGAAGGATTACTTACGCCTGAATCGGAGTTGGAGTTGAGCGATAGATTGGAGACGCCGTTGCTAATCGCTGAGCCGGCGATGGCGGCCAGATAATTGTGCTCCTTGATGTGCACGGAGGTGCGGCAAGGACTCGGCTGATCGATGTGCATCGTTAGGCGGTTCTTGGAACGCGGCGTTGAGGTCAACGAGCCAAAGTTCGAGGAGTCCTTGCTGAACACATAGCTACTGCTGCAGCTGAGACGCTTCGTATAGGAGGCGGAGTCGGCGTAGACATGTCCATTGGGAGTACAGGCGCCCGACTCCGACAGATCATCGATGCGGTGCAGATTGTCCATGACAATGCCCAGCCAGGGAACGTAGAGCAAGGCGATCCTCGACAGCTGGCCACGCTGCTGATAGCGGGCATCCAGCTCGTGCTTGGCCAGCAGATCCTTGAAAATGGCCAGAGCATGACGCCGCACATGTCCCACCTCGTTGAGGCTGCTCTTCAGCTCCCGCAGCAACAGACCCGAGAGGTAATGCTGCCGACAGAACTGCTCCGAGAGCGTGAAGTGCTGCAACAGCTCCGGCGGTCGATTCTTGGGATTCAGCACAAAGGGCAGATTCAGTGGAACATAATGCTCATGCTGGCAAATCTCCTGCAGAAAGTTGAACTTGTACTCGTGCAGCACACGTGGATCTCCCGGTGCGAACTGTTCCATATAGAAGCGTATCAGCTTGAAGACGAAGCCGCGATCCATATAACTGAGACACTGACGCACAAATCTGGCCAGGGATCGATTCAGTTGCTGTGTCTCCTCGCCCAGATCCTCGTAGCGCGTTGTTATATACGGCACGAGGACTTTTATCAGCTGCTCCACACGATCCGCAAACTCCTTGGGGAAGCGCTCGTTGCGCAACATTCGAATGCGTCCCGTGGCCAGAAGATGCTGGGCCATGCTCTTGACAATCAGCTCAAAGAAGATCGACGAGTATCGCATGAACTTGTTGACAATCAGGAAGTCCGTGTTGCTCGGATTGAGCAGATATGGCAAATGACGACACAGCTCGCCATGCACGGTCCTCGTCCTCGCCGTCTGTTGGCTGTAATAGGGAGCATGGAACACATACTTCACATAGGCCGAGAGCAGCTCGGTGCGATTGGCCTCATCGCTGATCAGATGGATAATGTTGGTCAGCAAACGAATCACATTGAGGCCAATTTCCTCGGACTGTGTGTGGACCAACAACGTGAACAGTTCGTTCAGGAGCGTGGGCAGAAAATTGATCAAGGATCTCATGTCAATCGCATGCGCTGCTTTCAGGATCTTGCAAGTTTCCATCTCCGCCGGCAGAGCTCCAGTTTTTCCGCCCTCCAACAAACGCTCGCAGTGGGCAAAGAAATTGTGCAGATGTTGATCGGAAGTCAAGACCGTGGAGTCCAGACGCAGACCGACGCTATAAAGCTGTCGCTGATTGTCGATCCATTGAATCTCCGGGCCGCAGTTCTGCTGAGAAATCGAAAGGGTTTGTAGGCGGCCAGAGGGGGGAGAGTTTACGGATTGGCGGATGGTGTAATGCATGAAGTGATGCATGGAGATGGTGCGAAAAAGAAAACAATTGAGAGCGGGTTGTTTGTTTACGGTTAGACAAGCAAGGAACATATGTGAAAGTCAAGTAAATTAAGAAAGAAACACACAACATTTCATGAGTCGATGATCGGCGACAAAGCGGCAACAACAACGACAGCTGAACTTACCCCCTTGCCCAGGCCCAAGGGCTGAATGGAGAGGTATCCCACTGGCAACGTGGCTGCCACTGGCAGCAGCTTCTCCTCCAGACAGATGCGATTCTTCTGCAGCAACGGCAGCCAGGCATACCCGATGGGCGTCTCGAATGCCGCGTGTGCATCGCGTTTCTTGCTCAGATTGCAGGACACGTGATAGAACGAGAAGAGCAAATGATGCTCGGGAAAGAGGCCGAGTGGGAGGCGCAGCTTGATCTCCTCGTACCAAGTGGGCGTCACATTGTGATGCAGAACGGGACAGGCTATCTGGGAGACCAACAAATCCTGACCAGGTCGACCATAGATGCACTAAAAAAAATAGCGAAAGAGTAGCATTAATAGAGATTAAGACGATAGAGAGTGATCAACACTGAGATGCTCAGTAAAGCAAGCGAAATAAATAAGAATAAAGTTAATAAAATATATGTTTTAATTAAATTAGATATTTCAGGAATCAAATATTAAATTAAAATATAAATACCCTGTCTTTGCGTTTTTAGCTTATTAAATTTATTTCTTGAATAACTTTGTTGTAATTTTAAGCGATCGTGATAATATTATAAGTGTAGATTGAGAACATAACATTCTTTTTTGTGCATTAACTTAGTATCGATTTCAAATTACAGTTGAACTTCCATAACTCGCACTTCTATAACTCGAATTTCTTTCTAACTCGAGCTAAATGAGTGGCAGTAAAATTAATAAACTTAAGAAAAAGAACTCTATAAGTCGAATATCTCCATAACTCGAACCTTTTCTTTGCATAATGGTGATTCGAGTTAGGGAAGTTCGACTGTAGTTTATTTTTATTGCTATAAAATTTAACTAGATGATAAGTTTCCATAAAAATGTTAACATCAAACGTGGCAATTGATGGATTAGTGGTTGCTATTCTAAGTTCCATATTTTACTAAGTGCAGTTGACTAAAAGTACTTTTTAAAATTTATATAAAATTAAGAACTTTACATTAATTATTAAATTTGAACATAAAATCAAATTAGATACTAAAAATGCCTTACCTTCAATGGTTTGCTGTACTCCCCGTCGCCATCCCGCAGCTCCACGACGACGGTGATGTTGCGAGCACGCGAGAAGATCTTCTGGCTATCGAATTGCAGACTCAATGGATAAACATAAAGATGATTGCAGAAGTTGGTATAGGGAAACGCATCCCGCTCGTGCTGACCCTGAAACTCGGTGAGTTCCAGGGTGAGCGGTTGCTTGGCGGAGGCACTGAAACTGGACAGGGGAGCCAGAGATTTGCTGAGGCCACAGGGCGTCGTTTGGTCCAACAGCTGCAGCTGGAGACGCAGGCAGCCCGGGATGATGGTCAGCTTGCTGAGTTTCTCCGGCTTGCGATAGTCGAGCAGCAGCTTGAGCAGCTCCTCATCCTTCAGTTTGGGCAACTCCTGGCGATAGATCGTGTTGAAGTCGAACTCTCGCTGCGGATCCACGTCCAGCTCGTGACTGTAGGCCTTGAACAAGGGACGGGCTGCCCAGGCGAATGGCTGGCGATAGTGTCCAATGTGCTGGGCACAACTCTTGGCCGCCTTGTGGACCTTCTGGCCCAGCTTGGCATCGCGGGCGGCCTTCACATAGGGCTCTGCCGCCTGGGGAATGCTGCACTGCAGCACCTTCTCAATGCGCAGCACGAGATAAATATCCGAGTGTGGCGCAGTCACCGAGAGGAGGCACTGCCTCAGCTGTTGGAACTGCTGGCGAGGACAACGCAGCAACTCCGAGGAGACGCCGTCGAAGAGAGAGTGTGGCGCCTGTGCTGCGCTCCTCTCATCGCTCTCGGAGCGTCTGGGGACACCACAACCTGCCACGGAGGCGGGCACTGGCGTGTTGGGCAGCAGTTGAGCCGCCGAAGCCTCATTGATGTTGAAGTAGAAGCTCTCGCTGAGTTTGCGACCCGCCTTCGTATCGTACAGTGCCAAGCTGGTAATGTAGGGCTCCACCTGGCACAGCTGTTCCCCTGCAGCGCCCTCTGCCAAATCCGTGGGCAGACATTGCAATCGAAAGCGCAGACTGCGACAACTGAGGAGAATCCTTGTGCCAAAGTGCTCCCGATACTGCTCCACATTGTCGCCAGCGATGGCCTTGCCAGGACTCTGATAGCAGGCGAAGAGTCGACGACGCTGCTCCCGTCGTGCCTGGGCTATGGAGTGATCCGTCTCCCGGCCGTACTTCATCAGCTGTGGATGCAGCGATTGATCCAGCCCCTTGAGTGTGCCAAATGTTGGTGGCTCCATCGCCGGTGGCTGCAGTTGAGGAGTGGCCTGCGGCTGTCGCTCCAGGGATGCATTGCGCTTCTCCTCCTGCGCCTTGTTCTGGGCCAGCACCAAGGAGAGCTTGCTCAGCCAATCCTTAAAGTCCTGCTCATTTTCGGCGGCCAATGTGAAGGACTTGTGACCTGCGGTCATGCGCAGCTCAAAGCAGAAGCGACCACGTTTTGGATTCTGAAATATCAAATGGAATTTAGTTGAGTGTGATCGACAGGGAAATACTCAGTATCTACTATAATATCAAGAGCCATTTAAAAGGTAAGAAATTAAATAACAAAAATTAATAAACAAATTTGTAAATAAAAATAAAACATATAAGCAAGGCTGTACTTTGTAATGATCCTTTGTAAGTTTAGATATGCGTGACTTAATTCTAATTCAAAATGAAGTTGTCTATAGTAAATTTAGTAGATCTAGCTCTTGTAGACTTTGAGGGCTATTGCTTAAAGGACGGCCAGCTATAATACTCCTCTGCCTATTGGGTACTGATCATAATAAGAAACTCTTCCCACCTGCACCACTTCCGTGCAAAAGTCCATGACAATGGTGGCCTTGGCCTCGCCCTGTTTCTCGTCCTTGTGCAGCTCGAGCATGTAGGTGCCGTCGATCTCCTGGCGCAGATAGCAATAGCGACGCTTGAAGGATTTGTTGCCAATGTTGGCAAACATGCGATCCGAGGCAGAGTCGGGTCCCTTAAGCAGATATCCCTGCTTTGTGATGGTGTCCGCCTGGGAACGCGTCATTTGCTCATCAATGCGATCCTGATCCGCATCGATTTCATAGACCTCCTCCAGCAATTCCTCGCCAGGCGATGTGCTGCAAATTCAAGTTTGTTAGAAGGAAACGTGTAGAGATTAGCGATCACTTTCTCACCTGGGCAGATCGTGGCAGTTGCCACCATAGGCGCTGTATTTGTAGTGAATGAGATGATTCTTGGCACGATAGGTGTACAACGCTTGTCGTGTGAATCGTGTGCACTCGGCGCGTGTTCCGCCCGTGGTTCCATCGATCACATCCTCGCCAGCTGCGTGCTCCTCATCCCCATCCCCATACTCGTCCACCTCCTCGGGCTGCGCCAGATGCGAGCGCAGTGTTGTGGATGACAATGCGGATTCGTAGGATTCATGTGACAGCTTGCGACTCGTCGAGCCATTGGAGCACTGTGAGCTCTTCCGGGACAGCTGGCCATTTCCGTTGGACAGACTCGTGCTGCTGCTGTGTCCATTCTGGCAGCTGCCATTCGACTGCAGGCTGCCCTGGCGGCTCACCTGACTGTGACTGTGGCTGTGTCCATTGCTGCCCAGCGGCATCGAGCCATGAAGTGGACAAACAATCGCCTCATTCGGTGGCTCAAAGCGATCTGCCACGGATTTGGCATTGCTGCGCTGCTTACGTGGCATAATGATCTCCTGCAATGAAACAATAATTTAAACTGCATTCTTTAAACATTGAAAAAGATGGTAAAAATAATTCAACAAAAAATTCTATTCTTCTTTATCTTTTGATCAGAAATAATATTAACAATTAATTCTCTTTGTATGAATATATAATTAATATTTGGTTCATTTTGTCAGAATTATAACAATCAAAAGTTCATTAAAGTGGTTATTTTATTTTAAAAGAACTGGAAGGTTTGACATTTCAACAAACTGGAGCTAAAAGAAATGTCCATTATAATGAATGAATATGCTTCAAACAACTGAGACTTGTTTGAGCATTAAAATTCGAAACGAATCGTTTCAAAAGTAAAAGTTTAAACAGAAGCGAATAAATTATTCTTTGTGCTTTCTTCTTTAACTTAAGTGAAGTGTTTGATTTCCTTCTGGAATTTCAACTTACCGAGACATCATCTGCTGGATAGATAAGCAACTCCCGCTGCGGATCATTTTGTATGAGCGTTTTATTTTTGGCTATAAAGGCTTCAAAATCGATGGGCTCCACAACGAGGGGTTTGCTCTGCAAGTAAAAAGAGGGGAGACATTTTAGTTAGATATTTGCTAATTTATGTATGCCACTTGTAAATACAAAGCGACGCTATTAATAGACTCCCCCTAATAAGCAAATCCCCATGCAGCTCTCCAAGAATTTATTGAATCTAGCCACGCCATAAATTTATGGCTACTTTTCTCTGTGCGTCCCCCTTCGAATCCGCTTTTCTCCTCCGCTTTTCTCCGTTCAGACCTTGACCGCATTTTACAGCGGATGTCGGCGTCTCCGTGGTTGTATCTTGTAATGATATGTTCCATGTTATAGACAAATCGGCGTGGGCCCAGACTATTGCCATAAACAAATCGATTTTGTTTAACCATTTGGCATTTGGCATTTTGCAATGCCCCGCAGACATTTTGAGATTATTGGTTTGTTTAGCTTTTAATTTTGATTCGGATTTTGGATAAACAATGACACCATGGAGGTGCGCCTAACTGACACTGGTAGGTAGCAAGGTGCTATCACAACCCAACCCAACCCTTTTTTGTGACATGGCGCCACCAGCCCGAAAGGTTAAAGTGTCACTTCCGGTGTCGCCTCTGAGTGTTGTCATTCGATGTGTAACCAGAGCTTCCTGGGCTTGGTTTTGGAACTGGAAGTGAGAACTGCGCAGATGTGCAACCATAAAGAAAGGATTGTCGGAGCTCTAAGGGTACCATAAAACGGGTTGGGTGAACATTTACGATAATAATTGTCTAAGGTCAGAAAGTTAATTTAAAAGTATGACACACAAAATTTAAAGAAATTTGATTAAATTTTATATAGACTATTAGTTCTTATTTAGAATAAAAGAACCATTTAAGATATAATCCTTTTCTCAAAATGTAAATCTATAAAAAGTTATTATTACCAATATTTTTATTATTTATTTAATTTTTCTTTAGATTTATATTTTCCACTAATACTATTTATAAATTTTAGAAAAAGCTTTGAGCTTTCAGTAAATGTAAAATCTAAACTCTTCTTCAGATCTGTAACTACCTCAACTCTCCTAATTTATAGCTTAAGCATTTAGTGAAATCTGTGTATGTTTTTATAATTAATCTAATCAATAATAAAATGTTAAACAGAAGCTGCTCACAGCTGAAACTTGCATAAACTTTAAGAATTTGCATAATATTAAATATTTATTTATTTAATGAAAGTTTCAATTTATACATTGCCAACTTTCTGTTAAGGTTTTATTCAATACCTCTTCCGTCTAACCCTGCGCTTCTGATAGCCTTGACTTGAGTGATCGGGTTGCTTCTACGCAGTACAACCTGTGGTTGGTTACGCGTTCATTCAGTTCGATGCACTTGTCGCCTGTCACATGTGGAAAGCATTTAACTTGATAGGCCCAAGTTTCTCTTCTACCTCGGCTCTTCTATCTCTCTCTCTGTCTTCCTTCACGCACTGCATGCAAATTGCCAACGTCGACTACGTAACTTGCGCAATTAAAACCTCTTCTCCTCCTCTTAACACCCCCGCATATTTTAGAGCCTACGGCGACAATTGCATCGCGACTTACGCAAAGCAATTGCCAAATCAATGGCTTAGTCAAACAACAACCAAAACTACAGTTAAGTGAACCAACAGATTGTTGAATACGATACCCTGTAATCTTAACAGATTGATAACTAATCTAAAGTTATAAATATATTCTCTATTTGTACAGAAAGTCTTGTCTAAAGAAATTCTCAGTTCACAAAACTTTGTTAAATAAAGAAAATATAAACAAATACATTAAAAAAAATAAATTACGATAAAATTATTTAACAGCTTCTTAAAATACCCTATTAATATTAGTAATAGCTGCCCACTGTTATTAAATATTTCCATTAATTTAATAATTTTAAATTTGTGCAAAATATATTTGAAAAATAATAAACTCACACATTTTTCTGAGAACTTGAGACATAAGAAAATCAAAAATAATTTTAGCTACATACATACGTATTTCCGAGAACAGGGTACAAATAGTAAATTGGCTAGGCGTTGTCAAAATGCCAATGACAGGGGCCAAGAAACTTGTTTCAATCCGTCAATATCGGCGCTATCTATTAACAATCTATCAGTCGATCAGCAAGAGAGCCCAACACGCAAATTTGTTGTAAAAAATAAGAAACTGGCAGGCAATGAAAGCGGCTAATGGCCAACCACAGTATCAACAGCAGCCACAACAACTACAACAGCAACCACAACAACTGGTCCAGTCTGTGTGGCAAGGCGTGAAACCTGAGCAGAAGGCATCATCGTCATTATCATCTTCATCTGATGTTGTTGGTTGAAGGCGCCACCACGAAACGTGATGTTTTTATGCCTACTTCTCGCTAGACGCTGGCCATGCAATTCCAGTGCAGCCAAGTGGCATGTGGCATGTGGCATGCTACTTGTCGCTGCCTACTCTATGTTTAATATTACAATATATTGCAGCATGGCAATGACCGAGCCATAAGCGGAGGGGAACCTCATTGATTTCGATACGGTTAGTCGATGGACAACAGCTCCTCGACAATGTCACTTGAGCAGAAGAATCCCAAAGGTCGTCTAGCCCCGCTGTCCCGCCTTGCACCCCAATTACCCCAGTCAAGCCATCAATTTAAATTGCAACAATGCAGTTGCCTTTTCCATACAGTGTATAAAAATATCTTGAGTTCGACGGGGGGATAAATTGCTTTTTGTTTTCTGCTTCTGCTTCGCTTTGAAGTGAATTGGAAACCATTGAAGTGGCCGTCTGCCTCCTTCCTCTGCCCCATCTTTGTCCTCTCCTCCCCGCCCTCCCATAAAAAAGATTTGCATTATGAGTGTATGGAAAAGTTTTGACTAAATTTAGCTTGCCCCACTGCATTAGTATTTTGTTGTATGATTGTGTCTGCCGAACTTTTGACCCACACTAAAACCACAAAAACAATTTTCTATTTCTTCTCCATATATCGTAAGATCATTTTTTGGTTTTCCAATAAATTCCAGCTCGTTGTTGCCATCAAATGTTTTTTAGTGATGCCAATGAGCTTTTGCATTGCCAAATTGACCCACAATAAAGCCACTAAGTGTTTTAACAATTTTCAAGCGCTCTTTCAATTCGCATGAGTTTTCGATTGCTTTAATGGATTTTTGTGATATTTTTTTTTTGAATAGAAGAGGAAAATATTCAATTGGTTACTTAATTGTCATTACTGAGTTCGATTTTGTTGCTGAACCAAATAAGAGGTCAAACAATGATAAACTTGATATTGATAGAATACAATTATTAAATATTAGCTTGCGTATGAACTTAGTCAACAAAAATACTAAGCTGCAATGAGTCAGTCGCTGATTAGGAAAAATACACATACAAACATCTGACATCCGCAGCTGTATCTTTTAAATACCCTTGCAAATTCCATCAACTTATGCACGCGCCTTGTCGCCATTTCCTTTTGCAGCTGTTCTCATTCATATTCTCATATCTTTTTGTACATATATTAACTCACGAGAACGAATTCGGAATTTGCATTGTGAACTTGAGCCATTAAAAAAAGGGACGCAGAATGTTGATAAAAGCGAGAAGAAAAATGCATTGCAAAGCATTGTCATTGGACTCGAGTGTGGATATTTTTGTAGTACATTTATAAGGTTTGAGTTTATCAGTCGCTGACATTGGGGCCGGTTTCCCAAGTGACGCAGCGGAAAAGGCCACAAAAGGCACGGGAGTTTATAATGTTTTGGTCATCATCAGTGCGAGGTTTTGGTTCAATGAACCCGAAACTTTGGACCCACAAATGTGTGAGCGTAACTGAAAACATGTTAACTGGGCTGTAACAGGAGGTAGTAGCATTCGCATTCAAGTGCAGCTCATAAATGTGACGACAAGTCAGCAATTTATGGTCTGGAGCCCGATCAAACGCCATGTCTTTATTTGTTGACCATTTGATATCATAATCAAAAGACAAGCGAATGCCATTGGGACGTTTGAAAATCTCTCGCATTAGTTATTATAACTTTGACAATCGACAACTTTCTAAGCCGCTCATGACAATTCTATTGAGAAAAAAGCAACATATTTTGTTTTCTTTACTTTTATTTTTGATCATGGCGAAAAAATTTCACCCAGTGTCAGGTCTGGGTCTTGGTCTGTAAATAAATCTCAATCTAATACAAATTGCTTTATGAATCGTCAAGAAATTTACATGCGCGATTCGACAAATGAGGAAGTTTATCATTAGGCGTTCAATTCAAAGACCTCAGACATGTTGGACAGTTTAGAGACATTCATTAGACGGCTTTTTGTTCATTTGTTCACTTCCACAATGCGATCTGCGACTCATTTAAATCATTTCAAATAATACCAATACCAATACCGACCCACTATTATAATGCATTTTAATCGCATCACATTGCATAAGTTTCAAGTGGGTAAAAGTTCCGCGCGACTTTCATTCGATTGCGTAATGCTCATTATGATGATAACACCAACCAACCAGATGTTATACAGTCAATTGGTAATGTGAACATGATTCTTCAAAAAAATACTTAACAAATCTATTCAAATATCGAATTGCATTGAATATTTGCGAAAGCAAGTACACAAAAAGTGTCCATAACTAATCAATTTCATGCACTGATATTTAAAAAAAAAATTACAAAACCAATATTGAAAGGGAAACAAGATCTGGCTGAGACGACGTCTAAATACTCTAGCTTTAAACTTATTCCAGCTAGCTAATTAAACCTGATGACAATTTACTTTTAAGTGGAACATCTATTTACAATTAAAACTACACTCTTTTCATTATATTATCGATAAAATATCTTGAAATCTGTACATCCAAATACATTCCCTCTGAGTTGACTTCAGCTTACAAATTGGATATCCGTTTTTGTAGCCCTAAAGATCAGCTTGAGGCGCCTAAGGCGGCTTTTTGGGTTCTTGAAACTTGTTTTCGGGTCATCGAAATGGCAACTCGAGTGGTTTATGGTGGGTGTGTCGCCATCTAAGCCGCTGAGGCACCACTCAATGTGGCAGCAGGCAAAAGTTCAAAAGCTGCAGCTTAAGCTTAAGCGCTTAAGAGGTTTATTCAACTCAACTCTCTCGCCATTCGACAATTGAGCAATTAATGAGAGGAGACATTTACTTTTGGCCATCCTGCTTAATTAACACTCAAGTATTTTACACTCGGCAGACAAAGAAAAGCGGCTTTTGGTGTCTTGGCCATAATTAGTTGGACAGGAGCTGACAGGTTCTTTAGCCTGTTGTCTTAAAACAGTGTTTATACAATTGAAAGTGCTAAGTACTTTTTAGAAAGTAGCTGCAACTACATGTGCTATGTGTAAATATGTGTATGTGTGTGTATATATGCACACATACACACACGCACACGCAATTTTCTAGCTGCACTGAAACTGTCAACTTTCCCAAACAACGTCCATTTAATTGAAGACGGGAGCAATTACAAGCTAAGACTGAAGACTGAAGACTGAAGACGTCGCAGTATTCTTTAAACAATGTTTGTCCGACACGTCTTTTTTTGCCTTTCTTTTACTTTCTTCCGAACGGTTTAACAAGCATTTCTGGTCTGTAAGAATTGAAAAACTATACCATGTTATAATTGTGGTTACTCTTCTTCTGATTCTTCATGTATGTATGTGTAATTAGCTTTTGCACTTTTGGTCGCGTGGGAACTTCTTGTTGTCCTCTTTCAACTGTTTATTGCACTTGCTTTTATGCCGACTTTTGCTGTCGTTTTACTTTGAAGTTGTCCTCAAGGTTGACCCTCCGCCTTGTACTTGTTGTTGTTGTTGTCTACCGTGCGGTTGTTGTTGTTGTTGTGATTGTTGTTGAGCAACTGCTGCAGGGCAAAAGCGTTTGGAGCGAGTCGAAGCTGTTGTTGAGGTGGGAAGCACTAGATAAGCACTCAAGTTAAGTGGAGCTGACCTTGAAAGGTTAAGCTACCGGACAAGTGACCATTTTTATTATGCATTTAAGCAGCTCTTAAGGTTAATAATAGTTAACTTAGCAACAATTAACGTAGCTAAGATCAGGTGCAGAAATTAAAATGAACTTATTATTTGATCTAAGATATACTAATATTAATTATTAATACAATTTACGAATAAAATTACTATACATTTGCAAATCAAGACTTTTTCTATATGCTAAATACTTTAGAAAGGTATTTTTTAGCTAGTGTATTTTTACTACCCTCCACCATTTTCTACAATACAGTTCTTATTACCTTTTTAAAAGTTACAAATACAGGTAAAATTTAATTGTTTTATTTTGTAATTTTATTTTGTTTAGTTTTAGTTGACGTTAAATAAACAAAAGTATATAATAGCTTTTCCTGCAAATTTGCTATTTAGAAACAGTATCTACTTACAAATATTGTATATAGTATAGTATTTCTCTACATTGTGTTAACTTAATTTCTTATCACTTAACTCAGCTTTCACACACAAAATGCATTAAGCAAATCATTGCACTCGTCGGCCAGACTGCCACGCCCCTTAAACTGTTTAGATGCCGTTGCATTCTCCCCAATTTCCTTCTCTTTTTACTGGACCCTTTCCCTTTGTGCGTCTCGCACTTGAGACTAGCACAGAGTCTGCGACTTTTGTGTGTTGACAGTTGTCGTTGTTATTGTTGTTGTTGTTGTTTGTTGACAACCGTCGCTCAGTGTAATTGTTGTTGTAGTTGTAGTTGCTGTGTTATTTGCACTTTGCTCTATTGCATAATAAACAAACAAACTGCTGTCATGTGCCGCACAGCGACTTCTCCTCCTGCCTCCATACAAACTTCACTTCAATTTAACTTTGTCTCATTTAACTTCCCCAGACTCTGTCTACCTCCACCATTCTCTCTCTCCCTCTCTATTATTCGCACTCGTCATTAAAAATGCGCATACAAATAATGTCGCATCGTAAAATTGAAATGCAACTTTTCCCATATGCACAATAATCACATTTTTCATGTTTTTTCGTTTTAACAACATTTCCCAATTGTCAATATTTGTGCAAATGTCATTCACTTGTAGTGGGCGTGGAAAGTGGGCGGATTCTGGCTGAAAATGTGTGAGCAAGCTATTAGCATTATTATAGATTTCAACCCAACGTATCTAGATACAATGTATCTATAGACAGACACATGTATCTGCAAAGTCAGTTGGCAAATACTCCCGTATTCACATTAGAATCGTTCGTTGTTGTTTTTGCTTCTCGAGTTGACACATTTACTAAAAGCAAAAAATAAATAAAAAAAATAGTTAACTCGCTTCCGTACGGAGCTCTAACAATACCAGCTTTGTTTTGAAGTTGGAGTCTGTCTGTGTTTTTCGTATTCGCATACTGTTTTTATTTTTTTGCTTTGCTTTGTTTTTCTGTGTAAATGGGTAAAAAGGGTATGTGGACACACAATCACAATGCAACATGTCAGCGACCTTTACTTGTCTGATTTATCACAGATTCTTCTCAAAATCTCTGAGTGTGTGTGTGTTGAAAGTTGAAAGCCCTACTGTCCCAAATAAAAAAGACACGAACTTCAATAGCCAAACAATGTTCTGAATCAAGCTTAAGTTTTAAGAATATAATCTTTTAATAACATGTAAAAGAAATATTTGATAACAATACCAGCTACTGTATTATTTGTACCTCAGTTTGTGAGTCATATCTTAGTGTATATTAATATTAAGAATTCAGAAACTTTACCATCTTATAAATTGAGATCTTAGTTATTAAGATATATTCAACGTTTATATTCAAATAAAGAAATATAAATTATATTAATAAAAAATGTTAAATATTCAACTTTAAAGTTTACAATAAATAATAGTAATAAAGTGATCATTTACAATTCCTTTCAAAAGATCTCCCTTCACATTCCTCAGTCTACTTCTTTTTTACTCCCATAAATTCTATTAAAATCATTCTTTTTGCCCGTCTTTTAACTAAGTTTTAACTAACAAAAAGCCACCTACTAAAGTACATCTTTCGACACACCCTTCACAACCTTCCTCAACAGTTTGATGGATGAGCAGACGGTTAAGATATTAGCACCTTTCACCTATTTGAAAGATTGTGCCTAGAGTTTCTCTCCCTTACAGCTTTACAACTTTACATCATTCAGTCAACAATTTATTGTGATTTTAACACCTTTCGCGAATTCTTCTGCTTTTCACTTGTTATCATGTGGGTTCATAAATGAAATGGATCTGTGTATAACTTGTTTGTTTATCAAGCACTTCAATTCTTAATTTGCACCACAATTTATCAGTGCAGAAAATCCAACTCGAGTCCATAAATTAAGATACCATTAATTTGTATAAACTTCGCAGCGCGTCGAATTCGCAGAAATGTTTTTATTATGGGTCAAGTGATGCGCACAATACAAAGAGCAGCCGAAAAGAAGCGCAAATTGAAAGTATTTGAACTAGCAAACACTCTGTAAATAAAATTGATATAATACATGACATATTTAAAACGCTTCTGCTTAGTTCCTTCATATTATATTCATATTATATTTAACAATTCTTTAGATTTTTAGCATAGAATTTATCAAAAGTATATACTCTTAATTCTTGTATTATACAGGGTATTAATAAATTGTTTATGTAGAATATCTCTTTGTGTGAAAATG
This sequence comes from Drosophila suboccidentalis, assembly GCA_037043435.1. NCBI lineage: Eukaryota > Metazoa > Arthropoda > Insecta > Diptera > Drosophilidae > Drosophila > Drosophila suboccidentalis. The sequence goes on along the minus strand of JBAMBK010001990.1, from coordinate 31,676 downwards.
CGAACAGAAATTCCCAAAATAAAACCAAGACAAATGAAATCAAAATGTGTGAGAAGAATTTGCACAAATTTCTGATACAGAAATCATAATAGAAAATTTCATTTGTTTATTTTGGTTATTATATTTTTTGTTGGAATGTTTTTTGTTTGTGCTTTGGTTTGCCGACAATTGTGTCAATTCCGGCAAATTTCGCAGCAACAAAATATATAATCAACAATTTATTTTAATAGCATCAATTTCAATTGTGTGCAACGGTTTTGCCGCCAAGCGCGAAGGTCTTCACATCTCCGTATCTGGCAATTTGCGATCTAAATGGAGCATTCGATGACCCTGAATTTGAGATAAACAAGAACCATAACAATATTCATAAGCCATAAAACTGATTGCACCTGCAGTTTTTCTCAGCGTACACTCTTCACTTTCCCCTTCCGTCAAATAGAAAAGCTAAACAAACAAAGAAAAAACTTGACTCATTCTCAGCGAATGAACAAGTTTCAGAAACTTGACTTGGGGTTTCCAGCTTTTCACCTTACCAGAAAACATATTCAATGTCAATATTAGCACGTCTATCTCGTGGTAAAATAAATTTAGTTAGCGATGCATCTTATAATGCATGGCAAACATCATCAAGACGGTATTTAATGGTTTCAAGTATGGAAAGTCGGGAAAATGTTTGCATGACAGATGAATGCGTGGAAAGTGCTTAAGCTCTTACGGCTCTGGAGATTAAATTTGTGGTATATTAAATTCCATGTAAATGATGCATGACATGACCAAATTAATCATTCACAACGCAACTCGAAGGAGCAAAACAACATAATGGAAATTGTGTGACAGGCGAAGTGAAGGTCGCGTCTGAGAATCGATAAAATGAATACAAGCTATGACATAATGTGGGTGAAAAATGATTTGGTATCTGGGCAATTGTTATACGTTTTTTGCTTTACCAAAATTGAGAGACTGCGCTGATAGCTTCCAGGGCAGTGTATCTAAAATGATAGAGAATAGTTAAGAGAAGCTCGGTTAGGTACAAACTGTTTGTTAAGTGGCAATTTGTTGAGCTGATGATTATATACATGATATATACATGATTATATCAGTTGAATAGTTAATACACACATGGATACTTAGTTTTTGATGAGTCAGGTAAACAAATCAGGTAAATGTAGCGCTCATTAAAGCGCAAACACACGCATAAAACATATACAAATCGTGGAAAGTTCAGAGGCGATGCTTCCGCTGGGGTAAACTACGTCGAAAAGCACGAAAAGTACAGAAAATAAACAATAAAGAATACAATATATTGCAAGCAGGCAAATAGACAGGAATTGATTAAAATGAACGACTGAAAGATACGCTGTAAAAACAAGTGCAATAAATATATTAAAGTACAATAAATATAATATTTAAAAATCGTTATTTAATACATTGTTGTTGTTTTTTGCACATTAATTACTGATAGGAAATCTTTTTTATTAGACATGTTTCTCTTTAATACGATAAATAGTGACTGCTAAAACTCCCTGTCCCGGTACAGGGCCGTACAGGGTATACGCCCAGACCGACCCGAAGCAGTTGAGCCGTGACAAAAGCGCTCAACACGTGAAGCGTCACTTTCGAAAACAATAAGACAGAAATGGGATAATACGAGAGCGCATAGGAAAATAAAATAGAGGAAGCACTAAACACAAATACATATGTATATGCCCAACATATGTACAAGTATATGCTTGTATGTATGTATTTAAAATCAAAATATAATACAAAGCAAAATAATTAATAAAACAAATGGCGACATACAAAGTTCTAAACATAATTGATGTGCATATAAACTGAGTGTTAATAGAAAATACACATATCTACTGATATTCATACATATGTATGTCTGTATATATATTTATGTAGAATTATTCAAATACTCGTTTAACACTCGAAATGAAGCTGCTCAGTTCGGTTTCGCGTTATTTATTTATTTATCTGAGCTTTTTGGTTTGGCTAATATTATTATTGTTGTTCTTGTTATTGTACATTTATGGCACCGCTTATAATGCATGTTCTCGATCTCTTCTCAACATAATTAGAAGCTGACGTCATGTTCAAGGTGAATGAGTTTTGTTGGGAACACATTTGTCATAAATCAAAAGTTGAAAATGTTTCAAGAATTATACGAATTTATAAAAGGCTTTTAGGGCGTGAATAACGAGAATTCACTTAGTTGCTAAGTGAAATTAAAACAAAACAAAATTAATTGCTGAAGAAACTTTTTACTTAAAATGCCTTTTGTTCAATAGTCGTGCTGCTGGTGGAATTTTTGTGCATTAGAATAATCATTTTATTTCAAGTTTCTTTACAATCTCGACTTTTCAAAGCAGCTGCAAATAAATGGGCGGCTTTCGAGCTTCTTTTTTTAGTGGTTTCATATTGCACTTGTTATACTTGATATGCATGAGTGTGTGTGTATGTGTGTGTGCGTACACATGTCAACAATAAGCAACAAACTGAATGTATTTTAATGAAAAGCAGGCTTAAAAATTGTACAGTTTACAATTTATTTGTAAGAACATTTAATTGAAATACTTTCTACATCTAGAAATTGTGTTTAAAAAAAATAAAAAAAAAGCTAAAAGTTTTAAAGAATATGTAATTAAGTTACTGTTAATTTGTTCCCATTTATCTAACAGAACTTTGTCAAAACTGAAACACTTTCATTTTCTTATCTCTTGCCTTGTCACATTATCAAATGATGGGGTCAAAGGTTCTACAGTCAATAAATAAAATATAGTAAATATTCAATATTTAAATATTTACTCAATACTCAAGCTTATCTTTAAAAAGACAACTCATTTCTCAGTTATTTTAACAAAAACATATTGAATCTTTAAGTACTTCCGCATGTGACAACGCCCTTTGCTCGTAAATGAACAATTGAAATAGTTCCAAATATGTCCAAAAAAGACCCAATGAACCGTTGTCTAACTCGACTGACCCCAAAAATGCGCAGCGGGTGTCAACGTATTTAATTAATACAATTACGGACTGCAGATGAAGTGTGGAAAGAAGCTGAAGCAGTAGGAGGCGAACAACTGATAAGGCAAATATTAATTTGACCAAAAGCAAAGTGAAATTTTGGTCAACAACTCGGTGTGCAAGCTCCATAACCAGCTGATAGACACGAATCCGTCAAGTCAATTGGCCATATACCCTATTATTATTCTGTTTTCATTTTTATTAAGGCCTGATTGACTGTTGGTGGACATTTGAGGTAGTTGAGCTCATTGATGAGGTGCTCTCACTTACCGCATTATTACACACTAATTGAATTAGATATCGAGAGGGAACTGAGAGTGGGAGACAGAGAGAGAGAGAGAGTGAGAGAGGGGGGACAGGAAGAGGGGGAAGGTGCCCACCCACGATATGGATCGCTTGGAGCACACTCTAATTGGCATTGAAGCGCGTCTAATGTTGCCCCACAATATGATTTTGTGTGCTGCGGGCCAAGTAATGTAATTAGTGGAACAGTTAGCAACTACACGTGGAGAATGCAGCATTCAACTCAAAACTCAATACTCAATTCGGAAAACTGAAATGAAGTCACGCCCCGGCCACACGATACGCCACATACAGTCGAACTTCCCTAACTCGAACTTCCCTAACTCGAAGTTTCTCTAACTCGAACAAAATCGAGTGGCAATAGCGTTTACTGAGCAAATTTCATACAAATCTGCTTCCCTAACTCGAACTTCCCTAACTCGAAAATCTCCTTAACTCGAACAAAAATATTGGCCCGTACTTCTGTAAGTCGAATTTTTCGGGAAAATCCCCAATAAAGTTTGAATTTTTTTTCGTTTCTATTTTGCGTTTTTGTTACCGACTCATTTTGATACGTAATATTGATGTACATTAACATATGGTGATGCAATATGATAGAATATTGCATCAACAATTACTTAGGCTTGTGAGATTGCTATAGGAAAGATGTTTGTAATGTACTCCTTTGTCAGCGCATCAGTGTAAAAAATGTTTAAAGAAATATTCAAACTTATTATTTAAGGAATTTGAAAGTAGACCAAATATATTGAAGTTGATGAAAAATATGGTATCTCAGCAAAAACAGTTTTCATTATATTAAAAAATGGAAAATTAATTATGACGACATTTGAATCGGGAACTTCTTCTGGATACAGCAAAAGAACGAAGAAACCAATTTTTGAGAATATTCACAGGTCTTGAACAAACTGGAATCGTTTTTTGTTGAAAATAACAAGAAAAATTGGAATTTTGAAATGTATTTATGATTGAATGCATTTGTATGCACTAAAAAAAAAAATTCCCTAACTCGAAGTCTCCCTAACTCGAACTTTTTTCTTGGATAATGGTGATTCGAGTTAGGGAAGTTCGACTGTATTTGCTTTTTATTATGTGCACGATGTACACGGACTTCCATCTATTGATATTTGAGTATGAAAAACAAGAAAAACAACAACAACAAGATAAGTTAATTACACCCAGCAGCTGTCGGTATATAAAAGGTATAATAAAGCTGAGCAAATGTATGTGACAGACTGTGTAATCATATGCATTATTCATTATTAGAGAGAGTTGTCGATAGAGACTTCCTACTTGGATGTGACTCTAACTATCAACCACGAATGAATCTGTTTGGAGATATGGAATTAAATAAATGCACTATTGATATTTCACTGATATTTCAGCCACACCGAAATTTCGTTTGATTCTTTTCAAATCAGAAGTCTGCTTTAGGCAAGTATCACTGTAGGAGTTTATGGCAAACACAGATCATTATCATTTTAAACATGAATGTAAACAAATGTGGATGCTGCGGTATTTCAAATCTCACGGCCTTGGAGCTGTTAGCTCCCTATGATTATCAGCAAAGCGCGTTGAGAGAGAGAGAGAGAGAGAGAGAGAGAGAGAGAACGAAACGAGCAAAATAACAACAACAAAAGAATAAGCTCGTGTTGACAAGAACAAAACGAAAAGTCGCCTCCCTCGTTATTTTTGTAGTTGTTGTTGCTTATGCAACATTACATTTCGGTAGACGTCATAAATTAAATTTAAAAATGTGCCAAAAGATTTGTTTAGCTGCGAGAGCAAAAATACGAGTATTATTATTTTATTTGTACGGAATGAAACACTTTGGACACTTGCCAAAAAATTAAATGAACAGATAATATTGTTTTTGTATGGAGGCATTGCAACACAGAGAGCAAAAGACAGAGAGAGAGAGAGAACATAAAATGTTTATTTCATTTACATTTACATTTACTGTTGCTCCCACGCATAGCACGTAACGCACAACAACAACAAATGCACACATGCAATAGGACACACCCAGCAGCAACAACAAAAACTCCAATGTCACACAAAAAGAATCAAATGCAAAAGGCAAAAGGCAATTGCAAAGAGAACAACAGCTAAGGCAACAACAAAACTTACCACAGCGGCGCTATCACGCATAACCTGAGAGACGCTCTCTCTCAGCTGTGCAGCCATTCCCGGCTTATTCAAGCCACGCGTGAATTTGCGTTCCATTCTCAATTTCCTTTGCGTTCGCAGTTGCTGTTGTTGTTGTTGTTGTTGTTACTACCACGCAGGGGTTAAGCGATGCATGGAGAACAAGTTGTTGTCGTTGTTATTCCTGCTGCTGCGACTGTTGTTGTTATTGTTATTGTTGGTGCTCTTTTTGCTGGGCAGTGTGCAAAAACCGGCGTCACACCAACACAAGCAAACAGGATGCGCTGACTGCGCTGCCGTGTATGTGTATGTGTACACTTGATGACTAATACGTGTTATCCTGTCAGTCCTTTGATGCTGTTTCGCTTTTTTCACTTCAATATTCAACCTTAAAGCTCCTTCAAAGGACACTGAGCACAATGCTTTTTGTTATACACAAAACTGGACCACACACACACACACTCGCACTTTTAGGGCACACACAAACGCACTGCGGCAGGCGAATATGAAATTTTTACTGATGAAAAATTCCTTGGCTTTTATAACTGCACCTTAACAACTGTTTACAAACAATACGATTTGATTACTTTAACTTAATTGCAGCTGTTTTTAATGCTTGTAAACAGCTTTGCGCGAATTTTCGATACAACCGAATGTTGTTTATATTAAACAAATAGTTTTGCGTGGTCGACACTCGCTGCGCGTATTTTCATATTATTAGGCGATTGGTAAAACGTTGAATTAACTTTTGTCCGACGCGCACAACCGCAACGCCCGAGCATTTGAATGCCTTTGAAGAAGAATGTTTGTTGTAGAGTTCAGTGCTGCCAACTTAGCTTTTTTCCCGTCAAATCTGACTGTTTTTGAAGACCAATTGCGGGAAAAATTTGGGAATTGCGGGAAGCGGGAAAACTGGCTTTTTTTAAAATTCAAAAATAAAATAGATCGCGAAGAATTAGACGACAATAAATTAAGACCATAAAAAACCGTTTTTTTTGAATATTATTAGAATATTTTATTAGAATATTTTCAGCTATTTTTTTCCTTCCCTCCAGTTAAAAACAGCATTTTTTCTTGATAAAAAACTGGCAGCACTGGTTAGAGGTGGAGAAACATCATCGATGCTTGCAAAACATCGGCACCATCGGTGTTTGGTAGGCCACTATCAAATGTTTTTATATACAATAAAAATAAACAATCCAGATAATTACGACCCTCTAAAATATGGGAAAAAAGAATTTCAAAATCTTATGAGAAATATGTTCAGTATAATACCATTTACAGATGAAATATACAGTTTTAAAAGTCGTGACACAACCAACACACACCTCTGATAAATCAGCTGATTTCATCGGCAAAAAAAAATAAAGTGGCAGCCTTGGAAAATTTTGGCACAAGAAAAGGTGGCAGCCTTGGCAAAGTTGTTAAATATAAACATTTAAAATTTTCTTTGTTTTTTGAATTGCTCTTCAAATATTATTATTGAATTAATTAAAGTTAATTAAAAATCTAAAAAAATTACAAAAAAACACACACATAATTGAAACTATGTGGCAACCTTGGCCCAACTTCGGAAAAACAAGGTGGCAGCCCCATGGTTGGGCTCCAAATTTGAAAATTTTCAAATTGATCGATTTTTTCTTCGATGCTTTATTTTTAACATCGATGCAGACAAAATTTGGAACTTATTTACGTTAGTTTTCTCGATCTTTGAATTTTTTTAAATTTGTCATTGGAATTAATTGAAACAAATTAATGAAAGGAAAGTTTAGCCACATTCTGTTACAAAACAATACCCACGGTTGCCACAATTGGCGTTTTTGCGCCAAAACTGGCTCTTTTTTGTCCTGTTGGCGCAATGGCACTTATTTATTTTTACTTATTTACATAATCATGTGTTATTTTGCTTTATTTATTTTGCTGCTGCTCACATATTATTTTTAAAATGCCACAATGGAGGATGCAAGGCAGTAGTCCCTGCATGATTGATTTTATTTGTTTGTGCTATGATTTTATTAGAAATTAATTAGCTTGTCGCGAGTCTTTTTGTTTTTTAAAATCATCGGCAGCCCCAGCTAGGCCAACAAAAAAAAATTCATCTGGCAACCCTGACTTAAAAAAGGTGGCAGCCCTGGCTAAGACTGTAAAAAAAAAAGGTGGCAACCTCCGAGCCCCACTTTTCGCATTTTCAAAAAGTGAGAGTTTTATCGCAACATAAAAATTAACATTTTCAATTTTGAAGCTAGAATTTTGAAAATTATACCAGAATTTTTGTTAGAATTTTCTCGAATTTACAATTTTCTTATTTTTTTGATTTTTTACTAACTTTGCAACGCGAAGAGTGAATCGCACCAAACCAATTTTAGATTGAACTCAATTAATTTACAAAATTTTGGATTTTTTTGTATTTTTGAAATTGTTTTTATCTAATTTTTAATTGATTTTTTAAAATTTCAAATTTTCAGTACATCGCTCTGTTAAACTCAAAATAACACTGTTGTTCAACGGCGTGATATATCGATAAGCCAGTGTTGCTAAATGCATTTGAAATAGGCGCTAAAACTCAAATAAAACAGTAAGTTGGACATTTCCGATATGTGTTTATTTTGTCAACTTTCAGCGGTGCGCATAGGAAAACATACAAAATGCTTGCAATTACATACATAAAGGATAAAACGGAGTACAGAGAAGCTTAAAAACTACAAGATAAAGATTTTTTTTTTAAATATTTACAATAAAATATGTATTGTACAAAAAACTTGTCCACACTGCCTAATCTCACTTAAATCGCAAAAAGTTCTCAGCACCTCCCAATGGACCATGGCCGAAATGAAGGGCATCCGAGGTGGCCTCGGAACGGGTGCGTGCATCCAAAACGGAGGCGACTCGCTGCTGGCCACTGATGTAGCCAAGCGAGCCCGATCCCAGGTAGACATTGCCATTGGGCAGACGGATGTAGCCCAATCCTCCCGAGCCCAAGGCGATGGCATCGCTCTGGCCTTGGTTCTGGAATCGCGGCTGGACACTCAGAGCCTGCTGCTCCAGGACCAAGGCATTGGCACGCGAGTCCAACTGGAGGCCAGTTCCCGTGGCTCCCGTTCCAGTGGCGCCCACATGCGCCCGATAGCGATCAAAGAAGTTGGAGCTGAGGAACGGCGCGGGATTCTCGTCGATGTCGTTGTCAATGATCTCGATGACGGCATATTGCTTCAACTGGCGTCCATTGGCCACATAGGATTCGCCAGGTGAGATCAGCGCCTGTTTTCCGTATGGAATGCGCAGTGGCTGAAGAGCAGCCGGAGCACTGGGCACATGGATGGGCTGTTGGAGGAACTGGGGAGGAGCTGGAGCCGGAGCAGCAGCACCATGATAGCTGATGGAGGAAATTGGAGAGGCAAAGGATGGGGGCAAATATGTGCTCACAATGGACCTGGCTGGAGGAGCCGCTGAGTTTGGAGACAGATAATGACTCAGGATGTTGCCAGCTGGATGACTCCTAGGCAGAGGAGCTCGTGCCGTGGGCAGCGCGGGCAAAGCAGGAACCGGAGGCAGCGGCTGGACAGTGGGCAGAGGAGCAAAGTGATGACCAGTGTAAACAGATGTGAGAGGTCCCGAAGGAGCTGAAGGACCCGAAGGACCTGAAGGTCGCGTCGGTCGATCGTAGTGATAGCCAACGGGATCAGCCGACAGGGATTGCAGGGAAACCAGGAGCAGCAGCAAAAAACCGGGTAACTCCTTTGTCAAGCGATAGTGCGACATCTGTTTAAATGAGAGAGAGAGAGGGAAGAGAGGAGAATTATTAAACTTTTATGACATCATAATAATAGCCCCAATCAATCTTATAAATGTTTAATGAGACGCACAAACGCAAAACATAATTGATGAAAATCACTTGACGTTTACGGTTGCTTTCATCGACACACTATAATGCATTTAGAGTTGCTTGGTTAAGTCATTGGGTTTGGTAAGTGCGGTAAAAATAAACATTATTATGATATTTATTTAAATTAATAAAAAAATGTGGTTTATTATTCAATCAATATTCTAATATTTGAAAAGGAATTCATTACAAATATAATATTTTATTAATGATTTTAACTAATTAAACAATTTAAACTAATAAAAAATGAAATATTTGATTATTGATTAAAAATTAATACAACAATTTTATGAATTATTATTCAATTTTACTTGATTATTAATTTATGAATTTATAAATAATGAAAAAGAATTTAATGATTAAAAATAAATAAAATAATTTTATAAATTATTAAATCATTATTATAATATTTGAAAATAAATTCATAAAAACATTTTCGAAAATTGAAATCTAATTAAATTTGAATTACTTTAATTTATTTTGAAATATTTTTCAAATATTAATAAATATTTTATTTTAAACTTCTTGTTCAGTGAGGGTATTTGGAGTTTGTTAACTGCCGTGTGCAGATTGACAAACGTGTATGGCTTTTTGTTATTTAATTGATTTAATTTGTGGCGCACGCTTGCAGCAGCCACTGTACGAGTGAAGTTGAGTTGGGTTGACTCGATGCGATTCGATGCGATTCAATTCGAGTTGGAGCTAAAGCTGTGTCCCGTAATTGGCGTGATATTTCATGCATGGATTGTGTCTCGAATGTTGCCCAAGGCACAGTAAAAACTACAGCAGTCAATCGGCATAATGGACTGCAGCTAATTAGCAATAATAACAACAACAGAAGCATCGCAAATGGGAACATGCAAAGCTGTCAACAATTGTCGCTGGGCGGTCTAAAAAAAAGGGGGGGCATGTTAATAGCTCATTTAATAAGTGGCATGAACATAAACAATAACACTTTAAGGGGGCAGGGGAAGGGGGAGTGGAGGCGTTAACAACTCCACCCGCCGTCCATTATCAAATCGAGACTAAAAAGAAAAAAAGAAAAATAAACAAACGTGATGATATTAATCAAGCTAAAGTTGCCACAGTCAACGGTTGCAAGTTGCAAGTTTGGCAGTTGCCAGTTGCCGAAGCTGGCGGCAGGTTCAAATGTGCTGCCACTGGGTGGACTACTTGCAACTTGTGGCGTGTGGCCAACATGACTTTGTTGTTGTTATTGTTGTTGTTGTTGTAGGTAGCGCGTGGGCGTCAAGTCAACACAGTTCATGGGAATATTTATTCCAGCTACTGAGTTACTCGGCGTATTAAAATAACTGTCGCTTAATTAAGTTATTAACAACGTTGCAACAACAACCAACAACTTCAACTACAACCACAAAAACAACAGTTACGTGCCACAGGGGTCAAGCCGTAACATAACGAGTTCGAGTCCTCAACTGAGAATCTGGATTATTCATAATAGATAGCAATCTTTTATCGTTAGTTCAATATTGTAAATACGATTTATTGTTCGATTCCATCATATTAGATATCAAGTTATTAAAAAACTTCAATGTTTGTTGTTCTTATTTTAAAATATATGTCCGAAAATTTCTTCACAATATTTCGTCAAAACTATTGTGTTTCTACTATAATTTTCTAGCGCCCAAAGAACTCATTAAATTTATCGGTTGCTAGATCTGTTGATTTCAAGTTTGTTGCCTAAGTCTTTTGTTTGCTCGGTCTATAAATCAGCTGTAATCGCAGAAAAACTTATAAAAGTACGCTTTACACATACATATGTAAGTATTCCTAGTTGCTTGACCAACACAAATAGATTTGTAATAAATTATGCACTCCCGACTCTATAATAAATCAATAAATGTTGCCATACGCAACTTTTTGTTGCTGTTTTTATGCGTTTCTCATGCCAGCTTTTTAGCTCGCTTTTCAGTCGTTTTTTGCATACGCACCCAACGCATTTTTTGTATGCTTGCAGCGTGTGCCAAAAATTCAATAAAAAACTGCATACTCAATGCACTTAGGAGGGGAAGGGTGGAGGGGGGAAACTAACCAGAATTGGCCAGAGATTGGCAAAGAGCTCGTTCAGGTTGTCGCATGTTTTATAGAAAGAGATAGAAATACAAGTTACAAGAACTGATATGAGGTAACAACTAAATTGTGCTTGAAGGAGAAGTTTTGAAATTGTATGGGATCTGTTATAGATGTTATTAAATATCCAAACAAAAAATTGTTACTCTAAATCAAATTAGGGCTCAAACAATGAATAAATTGACACTTTATAAAATTTAAGTATTCCAAATACAATTTTTAGTTTAGTCTCTTATAAGTTTATATTGCTCTTAAATAAATAGTGTAATAATCTCAACTTTATTTTAGGTAAAATTTTCAGAGCTTAAATCTCTACTACACAAGCTTTAAAGAGAAAAGTAAAGACCTTTTGTCTTACTTATTAGAAGCCAATTGAAAGTTCTCTTGGCTTTATCTTGTCGCATTGATGCAACATTCGAGTTGTCACCTTCGCTGGCATCTTGTGCAGCATTTACTCACGCTGTTGCCACACAGTCACTTCTCCTTAGCCAGAGCCACAATTGAAAGCGACTTGAAAGGCACTTGGCCAAAAGGCCCAGTCCCAGTTCCAGTTGCAGTTCCAGTCTGAGATCTCTGGTCTCTCAGTTCCCGTCTTTGTCCACTTGCGTGCCGCGTTATCCAATTCAGACTGGACTCAATGAATGAATTGCATTGATTGAGCGACTGCAACTGCAACAGCAACACACGCACCTCGCCTCAGGTCTGGGACTGACCAACAACAACAACAACAACGGCAACAACAACGATAACAACCATCAACTACAACCACATCCATTTAAGAGTTTTGCGTCTCTACGCGCTCTATAAATTTCGTTTTGTCGATTTTCCACTCGTTGCTCCTGCCACAGCCGCAAAACTGTGTCAATCTCTGCTGGCAGCGACGTCGACGTCGGTGTCGGCGTTTGATTTGTTGTTAACTTTTGCGTGGCACTCAATTTTTTCTCCATTTTTTTTGGGCTCTTGAGGTGCGATTGCATCAGTTTCACTTTATTTTTTGGGACGGAAATTAGATTTTTGTGCAAATAATTAAAATCCTGGGACATTTATCCGCTTACTTTGTGGTCTAAGCCAGGGGCTAAATCTGGCCAAGATTGGCTCATAAAATGCAATCACTGTGCGCATATTAAGTTACCCAGTAGCCAGTGGCCAGTGGCCACAGTGCCAGGATGTCACGTCATACCCTGCAATTGTGCAATATGCATGGATTTTAGTTAGATCGCCTTTTGGTAACGGGCGGAGACTTGAAAGTGCGTCACTTGAATGTTTTTATTGAATTTGCCATGCAATAATTTTAATGAAACCAGTTTCATAAACTGGTACCATTTGGCAACCAGAATGCCAATGGAACGAGGGATTCGCATGCTGACCAAAAACTAATCTCACTCAATTTGTAATTTATCATTATTCATCCAACTGCACATCCTTCCAATTGCCATTGCAATCAGCTGGACACTTGTTGCCTGACATTCCCGAATACCAAACTAAATACAATAATTAATTGTCCCAAATAAAACAAGAAAAAAAAACAAACAAAAGTTTTATGACAAATGTTGCGTATACGCAATGTTCGCCACAAGCGGCAAAACATGAAAATGGAATGCAGAGTGCAGTCGACGAGTAGTAGAAATTTGAATTAAAGTTCAACTTATGACATCACTTAATATTAAAAGAGAAGTTTTTTAAGTTAGACAGTTGATTTAGAATGTATATGATTAAAGATCAGTATTTAACATAAGAAAACTTTAGAAACAAGGCAAAAACGAATTAATTATATGCGTAAACTGATTAATTATAGCTTACTTGTGAACTTTTCTAACTTTCAATTGGATATTTCGGTAGTCCGAGGTCAAGGTTTAATTTAGATATATAATTATAAAGTGTTTTTAAAAAACCACAAACTATAAGAATAATTAGATTTAATATAAACACACATATTATCCAAACAATTTTAAAAGGAAAATGAAATAATCAAACCATAAGTATAAATTTAAAAATAGTATTTAATTGGCGCCTTAATGTATGCAAAATAGTATCTTGGCATTCTTTTCCAATAAAAACCAGAACATTTCTATGGATATCCATTTCATAGATTCCAGCTTAGATACATTCTGCTGCTACAGTAAGCACTATCTGTGACATAACACACACACACACACACACACACATACACTCAGAGACACACTCGCAAGAGTATCAAATGGAACGACAAGTTTTTAATTACCCTGAACCGACGCGATTCAAGCCTTTCGAATGCGTAAACGAGTTGGCCAGGCAACGCAGATTTCAATTAAAGTCACATTGGCGGTAGGGTAGGGGACAGACAGCATTAGGGTGTGCCAGTGTGTGTGCCAGTGTATGTGTGTGTGTGTGAGCTGGTCGCCTCCACCTTCGATGAGGCTGTAGCCTGGCGGCGATTCAAAAAATTTGCGTAAGTTTGCCGCGTAATTCGAGTGCCGCCTTTCCAAATGGCTTCCAATCTGGCATCAGCATCAGCATCGGCATCGACATCGCAATCTGCCAGCTAAATAGTAACGAAGGCTGCATGGCCAACACTTTGCCAGTTGGTAGCCTAGTTAGCCTGGTCGGTTGGTTGCCTGGTCCCGTCGCAGTTTGGGCTTGTAATACGCGTCGCTCGACACACAACCAAATTGATTGACTCGAGGCGTTTTTCTACGCATTTTACTTGGCATTTGTCTGTCTGTCTGTCTAGCTCGAATCTTTTGCTGTTTCACGCCAAATGCGGTCGCATTAAAAACTCTGCTAATTGATGTCGTTCACAAGCCTCCACTTGCCACAAGTTGCTGGTTGCAACAGCTTACAGACCAGATTACAACGTGGGCCTCGCTCGCTGACAATGATTGAATTTGTTTAATTGCCTGCAAGGTGCCTGGCACTTAAATTCCAATTAAGAACGCTTCTCGAGCAGCCAAAAATGCGAAAACAGGAATTACAAGCTGAATTTCGTAATGCATTACATTTTATTACTGAAAACTTTTAATGATCTTTTTACTAGATATATGAATTTAATGATACTTTCGCTATTTTATTTTAGTAAAAATCAAGTTGATATCGCCCCAACATATCTGTTTCGTAGCTTAAAAGGTATGTATATGACATATTTTCTAAAAATATATTATTTCCACAAATCCAACAAATCTCACTTCCTTTATAATAAACAATTTTGTTTCCTTTTTTTTATATCATAAAGCAGATGAAATGTTTTGCAAAAGCAAAGGTAAATATTTAAATTTTGTGAAAGGCGTAAAAAGCGGTTTTCATCTCTAAACAACAAACAATAACAATTACTAGCCGATCGAATAGAAAATTACCTAACAAAAATCTTAAAATATTATACTTTATTATGAAAATAAATGATAGTTCTAGATATAATTTCAGCCAGTTCTTTATTTTCATTTCTCTGATCACTAAACGATATTAACTAGTGATAAATAAAAAAATTGTACTAAAATTTTATAAAATCAACTACAAAATGTAGTTTAAAATTTATTCAAAGAGCAACGTCAAATCGCAATCTTTAATCTTTAATCTTTCCGACCTCAGTCATCTATCACATGTCAAAACTATAATACCCTCTGCAAGAGTATACAAAATCTGGTTTTTGGCAACAGAACTCTAATTAAGGTTAAAGCCGTTTGAAGTTAAGAAGCCGAAATGAATCGCGTCCAATAACCCGAAAAAGTGTGAGTAAATAAAAATAAATAAACGTAGCCTGATTTGGGAATTTTATATTTAAACAGCTCAAATATTGTGTTAAAATTAATCAAATTAATCGACTTTACGCAGATTTGAACTATTCACAACAATCTAAACAGATTCGGCTGACTTTCTTACAGTTCATGGCAAACTGCAACGTGTTGCATGTTCTTTATTTATTTTTTGTTTTGTAATCGAATTTGAGTTAACGCCTTGTGCTGAATAGCTTAAATCCAAGCCACGCCCACATGCGTTCCGTGCGCCTTGCACAAGCCCCAATTTGTAATGGAACAAGCTACAACAAGAACCATTGCACAATAATTTGCATTAAATGACAAGCCGACTTGACCTGGTTCACTGATAATACTCGCTGCAAATCCAGTTAATACCTGCGACAGGTGCTAACAGTCGAACACAAGACTTCAATTGACCCAGAGAACGAACAACAACGACGTGTAAATTAATTAAAATGCGTTAATCATTAAATTGCAGAAATGTTGTCGACTCAACTGCGACATTTTGACGATTTCTAGAGGCTACAAACTCAACTAGAAGATGCCCTGTAATTTATTTTGTATATTTATTATGTTAATCGATTTAATAAAATTTTAAACTAGTCATGGTAAGAAAAATAATTTAAGGCAATATCCTAACACTAAATAAGTATATATATGCTGGGGTACAAGGCAAACAAATTCTATAAGTACTAATATATAATCTATAGGTTGAAGCTACCCTTTATGTGCCTTTGTTCGGCTGTAGGGCATATTAATTCTATTAACACTAATTAAAGTTCGTTGTCTAAGTCTTTTGCTTAACAGCAATTAAGTCACA
This sequence comes from Drosophila suboccidentalis, assembly GCA_037043435.1. Taxonomy (NCBI): domain Eukaryota; kingdom Metazoa; phylum Arthropoda; class Insecta; order Diptera; family Drosophilidae; genus Drosophila; species Drosophila suboccidentalis. The sequence continues at coordinate 15,682 of JBAMBK010001990.1, read as the reverse complement.
AAAGCAGCACTAAATAAAAACATAAAAGGTCATTTAAATTGATATATAGGTGATATTAAGGGTATATATAAATTAAAACAACTGGCAGTGTCGATTGGAGAAGACATTCAGCTTGTGGCAAATGACAAGCTGCCAATTTGAATGTCATTTTTGAGTTGCGGCTAATTGCCTTAAAGTGTCAACTTAGCGTTGTTGCTGTAAATGTAATTGCTGTTGTTGTTGTTGTTGTAATAGTTGCTGTTGTTGGTGGAGCACATTCTAACGCCTGTGACATATCACGAACTTTGTTTTTGAGAAATGCAAATTTTTTTTGGGCAAAAGATAAATTTGCATTGGGCTCGCATTGAGAATTGAGTAATCACAGCATAAAAAAAAGATTCGTAGAAATCGAAAGGCATGCGTGACTGGCCAAATAACCAACCCAAAAAAAAAAAACAAATAAAAAAAATAAATCTCAGACTGTCTTGACTTACTGCCCAATTGAACCCGTCACTGAACTTATAATAAGCAAACGCTTTTGAACTTTTGACTGACCAGCGCCATCGCCGTCGGGCAGTGTAAACAAAGAGTTTTGTTATTTTGATACAAATGCGAGATAAATAAGTAGATAATTGTTTCGATTTGTGAATGAAAGTTTCGAAATCAAATCGAAATTTGGTAAATGCAAAATGCTTCTTTAACATTCATTTGGGTGCATAATAAAATTAATGAAATGTGATAACAATTAACCAGGATATAGTTTAAATTAGAGCTTATTTTGATTGAAGATTATTCTCTTACAAAAGTATTTTCAAGCGGGGAACGATATTAAGATATTAAGATATTTAAATAAAAATTATATTTAATTATATTTCTTTTACATACATACATTAAATAAATTGAGTATTTAATCTCCATTTATATACTAGACTTTTCTCAAATAAAAAAATATATTTATTTTGTACATATCATGATAGTTTTGTCATGAGAAAATTTTCAATAAGCGGCAAAGATCAACTGAGCTTCGATTCTGCTACTGTTGAAGGTTATTTCTTGGTTTATTTAGACCTCTTCTTTTGCTGCTTAACGAATTAAGATAACTTCTAATAAGTAGATTCCCAAGCGATCTATCTTCCTACTTAATCAACTCATGAAGTTCCCTTAACTTGGCTAAGACTCAAACAATCTATTAACTTCGATTGCCCGCTGGGTTCAATAGATTAAGACTGTTTTAGTTTGAGCTTCTTCTTAATTTTTCGATTGTAAATTGTAAGAGTAAGATACGTATAACGAATGCTTGTTGATTTCTAGACGATTGCTTTTAATTAAATTGTGTGCTTGCCCTTGTTATTTTTTGTAATTTTGGTTTGTTTACATTTCGGATATGTTTACAACTCATTACGTAATGAAACGATGTTTTGGCTTTTTTTCTTTTGAATGCAGCTGACGTTGCATTTATTGTTGTTGTTTTGTGGGCTAAGTTTCTGTAATTGAACTTTGAACCGAACTGTGTTTTTTGAAGCCTAACCAAATTGATTTTCATTTGTTACACGACTAATAGCCAAATCAGGGAAACGCCCAGAAATGAGGCCTTGAATGCACTTGAGGTTAACGGAGATGCCAGAGACAAAGCTCTAGTTGGAGCCATAGTCAGAGCCAGCTTCAGATCCATGGTCTCAATCGGGCCGCTCCAAATGTGCTCTAGTTAGACAGTTCGACTAGTCAACCACTTGAACTGCTCTGAGAGGGAAACTCAATTAATGTCGTTAGTTTCACTTGAGTCTCTGTCTATTCGTCCGTCTGTCTGTCCGATTGTGGCTTTTTATAGTGCAGCGACTTGTCTGGCAAATGTCAATCGAGTCATACGCATTTCTAGGCGCAGTCCAGAGTATGTTTTGTGGCATGTGGCTCGCCCTGTCTGCCTGCCAGCTGTGGTTAGAACCAAGTCCAATTTGACTGGCAATGCGTCGACTTCATTAAGATAAATATCTATGTTCCCTGTTCTATTAGTCAAACGACTGTCATGGCTCAATATACAATATATATATGTATTTATTAAGTGCGTTGCTCAAACACAAAGAAAAGTCACTACGAAGCTGTCATACCCTACAAAATGTAACCAGCTAAATATTAGCTAAATTTTCTTTCAACATAAAATTATTGACTAATTTTTTCGATTATTAGACTTCATAAATATAGCAAAATTTATTTAATTGATTGATTAAATAATTACCATTTAAAGCAAAGAATGTTATTTACATTTTAAAACTATATAGAATATTTTAGATTAATTTTTTTATCATTAATAAATCATATTTTTAAATAAAATGTATATATGTAAATAAATATTTAACAAAATATAAAACAAAGTAAATAATATTTCCCATAATATTAACTTGATATTTTATTTTTTTAACTCTCAGTTCTTACAATATGTTCCATTTCCTACTCCAATAGTTATAGCAAACGCAATGCCTTTAAAATGTATCTGAACTTTGTGCAAGGGTATCTGAAATATCAATTTAATGCGCTTCGTTAATCTTCAGCTACTTCGACTAATGGCTCAGTTAAAAGTGTTAATTAAACTGTTCACAATGCAAATTCAAGTTTATCAACAACAATAAGAGGGAGATGAACGACAACAACTACAGTTGCTAGCAATTTTTATGCCATCATCAGATAAAATTCTACACATGTTGCCTGCTGCCTGTTGCCAGCGTTTGAATAGTCTATAAAATGCCGATCAAATGCACAGAATCGTATCAAGTCCAAGCTCAATGGCTTTTGTACTTGGTATGAGTGGCCTTTTTATTAGATGTTTGTGTGTCTTTTTGGCCACAATTAAAAGTCGTGGGAATCGAATTTGCATATGCAAATTGAAAATCGAATACTTATATGGATTTGCGAATTTTAGTCGTCAGATTTATTTCGGGGTTTTTTCTTTTAAATGTTATTAATGTCGTTTTTTTTTTATTTAAGCCAAGTCAATGTCATTTCGCAATTAGGGCCAAAAATGTAACTTTCAAGGCGGAAGTGAAGGTGCAGAATTTTTACGACTTCAATTTGAATGTCATCACATTTTTTGATGTACAACAAAAATAGGCAATCAAAAGACTTAGGTAACAAACTTGCTATCTCAATATTTTCGCACATATTCGAAATGCCAACTCGAATGCGTTAAGCAGTTAACACGCTGAAATGCCACGAAATGCACATGAATTATTCATTGGTCAGGAGAGAGACAGGAGATCAGATCTACAGACGGACAGACGGACAGACGGACTGATGTCTGAGCCACATTTTCTGGGCACTGGGCACTGGTTCGTGGTGTTTGACAATCTGTCGGAGCTCGGAGCTCGTATTGTATGTTAATTTGTGTTCATTACAACTGAAATGTTGTTTGGACCTACCGCAGTTGCAGTCAATTCGAATTTGAATTTGACATTTTCAACTTCAATTTCAATTTACGAACTGCAGCACTCGACCATCGACTCGGTTCAATTAAAAATTAATATGCAAATTTGTTGAGTTGATTTATAACTCAAGCATCGATTGACATTTGTCAAACTGATTAAAACTACATTTAAATTGTAAAAATCCAGTGTAATTATTACTCGCACTCTTGCAATACTTTTACTCGTTTATATATAGGGTGAAATCGTTTGGAATTTGCCAATCATTGTCAATGCGAACAAAGGAGAAACCTGCTCTAGAATGTATTGTATTATCAAATGAATTGCAATAAATTAGCTATTTAAAATGTCTAATTGTGTTTCTTATATTGGCGACATTTTAGCGCAAATCTCGTTTTATCAACCTGCTCAGATATTTGGAATTTAAAAATACTCGTATTTGTTTCTTGGTTCTAACTAAGCATCAGTAAGTTATATAATTTTTAACGGTAATCTCCAAGCATTTTGCAAGTTATTTTAAAACATAAGATTCAATTTCTTATAATAATATTGAGAAGATCGAGTAGAATGTAAAGACTTGCGAATTCATTTTTAGGATATTTATTTTATTTTAACACTTTCCTTCATTGAGTTATTTAATTTTTAAATACAAAATTAAGGCTTTTTCCAGTATTAATTAACCTTCATAAGTTGGACAGCAAACTCACCTTCAATTTAATTATATCAAATTTGGTATCCGCAAAAAAAATGTTAATCCGAAAATGTCGTATATGCTGAAGCTGCAAAATGCAAATGAATATATGTGAATGTTAATTATTGTTTGATTATATGTATGTAGATTAAAATTTTCAAATCTCGTTTTATTGCAAATGAATCATTTTACGAGTATTAACATTTAGAGCACACAATAAATTGAAAGCCTTTTCGCGTAAGTTCCCAATAAGGATGCGTTTGTTAACACGGTTTTCCACACCTACACTTCACTTCCGCGCCGAACAAGATGCAAGTCAATTGAAAAGTATCTGTAAGATACTTTTGGAGGCGTTCGCGATGTTTTCAGACTGAAGCCGTTTGCTCCACTGAACCACTTTTTATGCAACGCCAAGTAGAAGTACTCAGCGAGTCTCAGCTCGAGTCTCAAGAGCCGAACTGCAGCCGAAGCTGAAACGAAAGCGAATGACAAATGCCGACAAAAGCCGAAGTTATCCAGGCGAAGATTCGCTCTGGGTTTGTGTCTTGGCTAAACGACGCGCCCACTAAATATATTTAAATAGTATTGAATGCATTTGATTATCATCTTGATGCGAACAGAGCTGCTGCCCATGGCCTTTGTTTTAGCTTAATTAAATTTTGCAAACCGCTTTGCTTTATGGCCAAGAGCACGCTTGGTCGCTGCGGCTTCCCTTGTGACCAATCGATAAGCCAAGTTAGCTGCGCGTTTGTGAGTTTTGACTATTATTTATTGGCAATCGGATAAATCATGACTAAATTAGCCATAAATTGTGGAAACTGAAATATACAAGTGCTCGTACTTGTTTTTGAAATCGCACACGTATCGCCAGTGGCACATTTGGGAATTGGCAAACAATTCATTTTTCAAATGCACGCTTCCAATTTTGATTATAGAAATCATAAATTCAATTTAATAACTTTATTTTAACTTTGCGATAATTCTCGAGTCGGCCATAAACAATATGCAAAGTGGCAGCATGTGCATGTTAAATTTCATAATCACTTGAGCTCTAGCATAATTTTCTGGAGTGTATGGATTGTGGACTGTGGATTGTGTGGCATGTCGATCCGTTGTTGTGGCACCAATAAAACGTCAATGGGTTGCACCAAAGTGAGTGTGAATTATTGCACTTTGCCTCAACACGACTTCTCCATGCTCCACGTTCCACGTTCCAATAGAAGGCTCTGTGTGCCATGGGCTGTGCCATTGACAAAATATGCACCAAATTTGGCCAAGAGTCGACGTTTAGGAATATGGTCAGGCCAACTGCAAACCACGCCAAGCTAAATGTTATCTAAATGGCATACATTTCACTCTTACATAAAACTTTGACAAGCCTCTGCAAAATGTTATGCAATCCATCGAGTGGCCTCTCCAAATAAATCTGAGGCAACCAATGATATACTTATTCATCGGCAGAAAGGGCACCACTCACTTTGCATTCAGGTTTTGGAAATCAAGATAGAGGAAATGTTCTTAACATATTATTTTAGAGGTTATCCAATCAACTCCGATTTTTACATAGGTTTCTTTTAATTGACTTAAGAATTAGTTGTAAACTTTTTAAGGCCTGTAATTAATTCTGTAAATTTAACATATATTTATTATTTAAAATTCTTTTTAAGTCCTTTATTTGAATCATATATTTTTATAATAGATCTAAATAAATATAATATCTAGTTTACTTGGCTTCTACTTACACAATTTTCAGTCAAGTTTGCTTAGTTAGGGTATGTTAAAGTCGTTGCTCTTAGCTATCAGACTTGCGGTTTCTTATTGTCAACTACTTTTCTCTGTCATGTGCTAATAATAATGCTCTTTGTGATCTATGTCGTCGAGCAATCTGTTGTTGATTTTGTTGTTATTACTGAACTTGAGCATCAGTTTGGATGCGAACCAGTTTTTGCAATAGTTATTGATCCCTCGTTTCTATTGTTTCTATTGAATTCTTTGTGTCACTTTCAAATCGTCTGCGATTTCCTGTTTTATTTGCATAATTTTTTTTTAGCTGGCAAAGTTTAAATCGAATTGTAAACACATCAACGCCTTCCATTAACACCCGAAGTCTGGCTAGATCCATAGACCACCCTGAGTAATGTCTTGACACTTGGCTGACAACTCAATTGACGCTGATGGTTTTGTTGTTGCCCGACTAACTGCAGAGTTGGCTAATGTCATCCAGACACGCAATGCCTCAAAAGTCATCGTCAAATAATTCCCACCATAAAAAATCGACTCCAATAAAAATAAAAGCAACAACAACGACAACAATAATAACAACGGGCTGCAGATTGAGGCGCACGTTTACAGCAAATAAAATTAGCTGCCTGTCTTGGTAATTGCGCGGCATGGCCAAAGCCAAAAGCCAAAACCAAGTTACAGTCACCAAACAACAACAACAACATAGATGATGACGACGTGGTTAGAGACTGAAACTCAGGCTGCATTCTGCATTTGGTAAGAAGAACCAGGGCTGGAATACTAAAATTGGAGGAGGAACTGGGAACTAGTTATCAGAGGGATAGAAAAAATCTGAAGGAAAACGTTTTTTAATTTAAAGAACTAAGAACATGAGATCTAAAAAGAATTTACCAGCGTTTTGTATTATGACTAAATAAGAATTTCAATCCAGAGCTGGTTAAAATCCACCTGGAAATCGCACAATTCATTGAACATAAAAAACTTATAGTTAGGCAACCAGTTTTTAATGATTTGTAGATGGAAATGGCATTTAAATTAGCTGTGATTATTACTTCAGATATATCATTCATTATCAAATATATTTGAAACCCATTTAAACTAAATTTAAAAGTGAATCCAAGTCGTAAACATATCTTTTAAGGAAACCAACCAAACGAATTGACTGAGACGATTACTGAAGACGATTGTCTAAAGCCATTAATTAAAACGGATGTAAAACCTCTATAAAAGCGCATACAATATTCAGATATATATCATTCAAGTAGTTACTTCTTATTAGAAATTTAGAAGAATGATTAGAAATAGATTTGAATACTTACATATTTTAAAATATTTTCAAAACCTTTAGAACACTCTACGAATTCTCTTTCTAATTATATTTGATACTTTCCAGAACTAGTTCAATGAGCAAATCGACCTCCAGTTGGTGATTCGAGTGGAACTTTTTGTCTTATTGAGGAAAAGAACAGCGTCAACCGTGGACAAAGCCGGCAAAAAGAGAACATTTGGTTAGGCCAATTCGTGCAGCGTTTGCTGTCTTGGCCATGTTGCAATTAACTGCCAACTAAACAGCAATTGGCCACAATTATTATTATTATTATTATTTTCGTACGATTATATTTGCAATGTTTGCTCTCGACTTTTTGTAAGTTGTTGTTGCTGTTGTTGTCGCCCGTCTGATTTTGTTGTTGTTGTTGTTGTTTTTGGTGCTGGTAACATTTGGTAATTGTTTTTGGCATGTTTACCATTTTGGCTAGCTGGGCTTTGGCCGTCCATACATACATACATATATTTATTTATTTATGTTCAGTTTTGGGCCATATTAAGCATATGTGTCTACCAATGCGATTTACTTTGATTCAGCTACCGTTTGGTGCGTGGACATTCAACAGTCGCTGTTGCAGCTACTGAGATTTCAGATTTAGCCGCCAATGACCTTAATTTGCTATGGTTATAGCTCGTTTTTCTTCTGGCACCGCCAATTTGCAGCGCATATTTCACATTCGGCTTACAAAAGATCTATCTGTTCCCTGGCTTTATAATCTAGACTTTTATACTTACATCGTTGCAAGTCGAGAGTTCAAATTGTGTTTGCCTTTGTCATTTGTTAGTCGATCACAGCATGTGGTTTATATGGAGATCTGTTGGGGAAACATGTAAAACACATGATTGCTACGAGTACAAGGAAAGCTTTATTAGTTTCGATTTCTTAGCATAGTTTAACAGCTGGATATAGACAATTGTTAATTGTTTATCGTTTATCGATACAATACATGCAAAAATGCTTCTTAAAATATAAATATATGTGTGTGTGTATAGTATATAATATGTATTTTTATTTATTATTTATATATTTATATATATTCTTTAATCTAACATACTTTTCGTTTCATTCTTTCATCAATGCTGTAAAAATATTCATCAAGGTGAATGTGTAAATATATTTGCACTTTTTTAACCAGGAACTGCCCATTCTTGTATCATCATAATCATCACCATAAGTCTAACTTAACTTATTTTTTCAATATTTTCCAAATTTTGTTCTTATATCTGATTGTAGCTAAACAATATAATGCACTTTTATACCCTTTTCGAATAAATATCAAGTAATTTATAAGAGTAAAATATAAGAGTTTAAAAATATATATTGTTTTTGATATTTGATGCTTAATGCTAGGTTAGTAATATTATTATTAGGCAACTTAAATACAATTTAACATTTAAGGTAGTTCGAAGTAGATTTGTAATGTATGTAGGTATATAAAGGTAATAAATTTGTAAAATTTAAGGTACTTCAATAGATTTTTGGGTCTGATTCTAGTCTGTCTTTGTCTGCCTCTTTGCGAATCACGCGAATCATTCGAATTATTTGTTACAATTAAATCGCTCGAATCATTCAAATTACCTGCAACATTCGAATCATTCGATTTACTCCAACTCAAGATTCGCTCGACTCTGTCTCTTTCTCTCTATCTTTCTCTGTCTCTCTCTCTGTCTCTTTCTCTCGCTGATGCCCACAATACTTCTGTCTCAATGATAAAGAGGAACTGGCACTGGCACACGGAACTCATGCTTCTCATCCTCATCGCTGACATACATGCGGGTCAAGTCCGAAGCCACTGTAACATTGTCGCTGCAGCGATAAGAATTGAAGATGTAAAATACATATATCAAACATTAGCATACTCGTATTAACTTGTAAAACTCAAAAAACCCAAAGGTAAAATTATAAAAGCTGAAAAAAAAAACAAAATACATAAGTATAAAAATATACAAAGGAAAACCACCGATAACTATTTGCATTGTAAACAGTCACACCTTTAACGGCAACGTGTAATCGTAGTTAATATTAGAGTTGGACATGCAACCGCCTCCATTTTGGTCGCCATCGAATTCGCCTTAAATTGAATAATTGCTCGCCATAAATTTATGTGAGACACTGTTGAAAAATGCTTGGCATGCTCTCCTGCCCATTGACTATTTGGCTATTGACAGCTTTGACATTCTGTCAGAGATTTGTTCAATTTTTGGCTTGTTTTTTTTTTTCGATTTGGATTTTTTGGCATTTGCGCAATGTGTCTAATTGTCAATTAATTAGTTTTTGGCTTGGCTCAATCCCAGAGCTCGAATCTCAATCTCTCAATCTCAATTTCAATCTCAATCTCTCAATCCGATTCACTCACTTCTCGCTTTCGCAGACCGATGCCACCATCGCACTGTATTCCTGATCCAAGTTGCTGGTCCGCGTGAAATGTCCACCTGTCACCTCCAGTTTCTCGAACGATGACTTCATCACAGCATCCGCATGAGGATCTGCGGCACTTGTGCTCATCAATGCCACCATCGACAGTGATGAGACGGTGCCACCACAGCCGGAGCTGTTGCTGTTCTCATTCTGCGGCGGCGTCATGAAGCTGCAGTTGCTCATCTTGGTCAGACCGGCCAATGTACAAGTCGGATTTGTCGAGCTAAGTGTTGTTTGTGGCGCCTGAGATGTTGAGGCATTCGATTTGCCAATTCCCTCATCGTCAGCTGTCATCGTAGTTAAGCTAACACTGCAAATACATAAAATTGGTAGACGTTTTTAAAGACCGATCGATATAAATATGCATTGAACATTGAACAATCTTCAAATAATTTTATTAAAATAGTTAAACTAATCGAGAATGACTTAAATTTAAATAAAGTTACTAAAGATCCTCTTATAAAATGTCCATGGAGGTTGTCTCGTATTAAAACAAATTAAAAATTATCTTTTTCTTTTTTGATAATCATAAAAGAAACAAAATTAAGAATGTAGGATGTACGATGGATCTTTTAAAAATATTGCACTGTCAATTAAATTAGAAATTCATTATATTCAAAAATTAACTGACTAACTTAAAATAATTCCCTTTCAATATCCGCAAACTCATTTCGTACAAATCGTACTCAATTTAATTTGGTTGGCCAAGAAACACGCCTTATCGGCCCACAGCTCAGGTTGGCTGGGGCTCAATTAACCCTTTGGTGCCCTGGCTCATATATTCTCACACCCTGTGGCAGTTGCAGTTTCAGTTGCAGTTTCAGTTGCAATTGCAGTGTCAGTTGCTATGACTGAGTCAGCGTGTCGTACTTGTAGTTCTAGTCGAAACTTGTTTATTTAATAATTAAAATGATTTATGCGACTGATTGATGTGGTGTTCAGTGTTCAGTGTTCAGTGGTGCTCAGCGGTGCAATGAACAGTAATCCGCACCAGAGCAATTGGTGTCCATGTTTGTCTGCATGTTGTGCTTAATGCCTCCTCGACTCTTGGCTCATAAATTTGCAGCAGCCATAAACCAAAATGTTAACAATACTCGTATCTATTATATGAATACGAACAAGAGTCGAAGTCGAAGTCTGGCCAAACCCAAAAACAAAGCACCACATAGAAGGTCGGCAATTGAACCCACGGGTTTTTTTAGGTGAATTAAATGTATTTTATTCGAATACGAATACATGTATTTGTCCAAGTCATCTGCCTGCTGCCGTATTATGAATACACTTATAGATCAAGTACAATAGAATGCAATTTATGCTCATGCTGACTGACACTCAACGGACAGACAGACGGATGGAGAGTCAACCCACAGACCACTCAAACACTGTGAAGTTGGCTTTCAGTTTCAGTTTGTAATGTCGGCTTGTTGCTTACTTGTCTCTTGGCTTCCTTGTGGGCCGCACAACAAATGTCAATTTCAATTTTCGCCAGGCGTCCAAATAAATTACCTTGGAAAATAGCAATTTTGTCAAACGCCCACGGCAACGACAGGCAGAAAACCCTGCGGAAAGCTCCACTGACTTGTGCTCACTTCGTGTGTTAATTTGTTTAAAACCTATTAAATTTAACTAAACTAACAATAAGGTCTGGCAAATGAGTTGGCCGAGAGGCACACTTGAATAAACTAAAAGTGACGTGTAAGTTTGACAAAATAACAATCATATACATACATTATAATAATGATTGATTAAATAAATTATTCAATTTATAAAATAAATTAACGAATAATAAAAATAAAACAAAAATTATATAAGGAAAGCTTAATATCAACAGGGATTTTCTTTTCAGAACTCATTCTCAGTGGAACATCATCTTGTATTGATAATGAGAGTAACAATATTATTTAAATTAGGTAGAAAGAGAAAGTAAAATCTAGAGAGAATTAAATTAAATAACTTATTGAAAGCCAATAGAATTGTTTTTTGAAAAGATTCATTTTGTCATTGTCATTGCTCGATGAGATTAATTGAAACCCGTCCCATGCATTCTTAATGCCAACTCCACACCTCGGGTTAACCCAAAAAATGAGACTGTCGAAGCTAAGATCATAATATGAATCGATTTGCATATGAGTTAAAGCTAAATCATACTTTTAGCACTCGGAAAGACTTAGCAACTTGTTTGCCATTCATTCAAATCATGCTCGTTTTATAAATGTTTATAACATGTCTATATTTTATATGTATGTATATGCTGTTTTTGGTTAACTGTGCCTAGATCGAAGTTAACCACTTATAATCATAAAAAGACAAACTTGTTTCGCATCAACAAAATGCAACAGAGAACCATTTCAATCATTTATAAAATATTTGCTTAAATAATTCACGTGTCGTCGGAGCGTAGAACGCAATTTTTAATTTTTTGGCAATATAAGTATATAAACTTGTTCAGTTCTCAGTATCGTATTCGCTCGTCTTTCTCATGTCAGAGTTCCGGCTGCGTAACCTCAAGATGAGGATGCAGTTGTAAAATTTGCCAAATGTCATTGGGCATTGTTTGTCGGTGGCTTTGAAAGCATCATTTATACCCTGCACAATGTGACAAACGGGTATACTGATAATTTATAAAAATTTGCAGTCTGACGATTAATTAATGATAATAAGAGCTAGCTGTCAAATCTAGCCTATACAAATATAGAGGAGATAATGATTTGTCTACAAATTGTATAACAATCTAATTAAGCAATTTATATTACATTAAATATTTTTATGTTTTTCTGTCTCTGTATTTACTTCTCATTCTTTTTCTCTGTATCAAATTTTTTATTGAAAAATATTCACTTTTATATAGAATATCTTCTAGTTGAGCACTCTCCATTAGTTTAGTCCCATGTGTTTTCTTTAAGATTTATAGCCAATTTAAACCCATCGAGAGGCCATTCTTAATTACTTATTTAACAATAATCAGCTAATCAATCGGCAAAAGGTAATCAGATGTTGGTAATTGGCAAATGAGAAACTTGGCAGTGAGCGCCAATAAAACTTGTTGATGTATCTTTGATTTCAGTGAATCATTTAATTGTTGTGGCTAAGTTAATTAATGAGTTGGCAATTATAATGCCTAATTAAATGCAGTGCAGATATTATTTTTATTGATACAATATTTCAGCTACCGTTTAGATAATTTGCAGTTGCAGTTAAATGTATCTATCGGATACTCGTACTACAGTTAAAGCTGCGCGTGCTAATCGCGATGACTTCTTTCGTGTTCAACACGAACTTTGTTTTTTGCTCTGATCTGCTGCGGACAGAGGTCGGACAACGTCTGTTTCTCATGGACAACTTTGATTTGGTTTCAGTTTCAGTTTCAGTTATAGATTTGTATAACTGATGCCAAAAAACACGCCCAACAATTTAGAATAGAAAAGGTGTAGATGTATGTATGATCAGGACAAAAAGAGCGAATACGACTCTTAAGTGCTCTGTAAAATATTTAAAATGGATGAAATTATATGGGTATTAAGTGTAGCATGATGATATCATGTTTGAATGCAATTTAATTGATCTGAAATTAATTTGAGAATTTGTTTGATCAAATTAAATGAATGTTTTCTGAACTGATGAATCAGATTATGAAAGGAGTTCGCCGCTAATTTGATAAATTTTTGAGAATGCTAAACATAAATTTCTTTTATTCCAAATTTAAAGTCGCAAAACTTGACTGACTTCTTTTAGGTTGAACACTTTGGTGTATTAGTGAAAATACAATTATTTAGTAATTATACTCTTTCTCTTTTATTTACCTATGGTATACTGAACTATTATTTTTACGTTTGTTTTCTCTTTCTTATTTCCAAATACAGCTTTGTATCATCTCTTGCAATATTTGTGTTTTATACCCAACCCAAAACTCCCCAGTTTGCGATATGTGAACAGTTCAGGGTGCACTTATCGCGAATCTAAGAGTTATGTACTCGTACCATGGCGAAACGACAAAAAAAAAACACAGAAATAGAAGGGGTGGGGAGAGGGGATACGAAGCTATCATAAAGTGTACGCAAAATGCCGTTCAGCATGGAGCAGCGGGCGATCGTGTGAGGTCCAAAAGCGCCAGAGATACAAACAGTTAGATACAAAAGCAGAAACACACACATACAGTGCGGCACACAGAGATGTGGACAATACCGAAAACGGATGAACAAGCTTATGAATTTAGATGAGGCGAACGGCAGGGAGGCCCGTTCTAGCCAAAACAACAGGCAACGGGCAACAGACAATGGCCAAGAGAGTTGCAGTCTGACATTTAGTGCGAGTTGCAAGTGCAAGTTGCAAGCTGCAAGCTGGCGATGGCGACAACTGTCAACACACACGAAAGTAAATGTGGAGCCGGGTCTTAAAGTTCATAAATTGGATTGAGGGCGCCATGTAAACAATATGTTTGCTACGAGAATGGAGACTCTTAGCTCTCTTAACGGCTGCCGTGTGCCATAAATCTGTGGCATTGTCTCTTGTTGTATTGCAAAGTCTGCATAACATACACTCAGAAAAATATGCCATCCTTAAGCTAAGTATGTCCGTACTTGCTTTGTTTTTAAAATTTATACATTTTGTTGTGCACTATTATTCTTGAATTAAGTTTGAAAAGATCTTACATTTAAAATTGCCACTGAACGTTTCTATAACAGCTATATAATACTTATAATACTTCGATTTTAGCCCAAGTTAGTCAGAATATTTAAGAAAATGCCAAACATGAAATCTATGATTTTGGTTGGAATACTTCCAGAAACAATAAAGCTTTGTATACTGAAAAATTTTTACTGAAACTATAGATTGCTGTGTACTTAATCTACAATAGTTTATCTCAAGATTGAAATGACTAAATTTTCAATATGAAAAGGGTTTTTAATTTTAATATTTTGTGCGATTTTGATGCAAGTTTCAAGATTTAAATTATTTGATTTTTGTGTACTCGATTCGATTTTTTACAGACTAAATTTTATCCATACCTGTTAAATAATGATTAGTAATCATAATCATTAGTAATTAAATTATTTTTGTTTAAAAGTCGAACCAATGATTAAATTACAATTATTTTGGGTTTTGCCCAATTATTTAATGATTACGATTAGAAAAAATCAAAAAAAAATCTAAAATTATTACGATTATTCAAAAATAATCAGGAAAATCAAAAAAAATCAAAAATAATCGTTTTGACAGTTTTCGGATTATTTTTGATTTTTTAGATTTTTTTTAGATTTTTTAGTAAAAATCAAATTATTTTAAATTTTCACAATCAAAGTAGCCAAAGCTTTTCATTAAAGTTGCTTTTTGTGCTGTCTAAAGCAGTTAAATTCAGAAGAAAACAGGAGTAGCTAGAATAATCCCGTAGCTCACTAGATAGAGTTGCCGACCTATTATACTCCAAACTTTCAACGTTGAGGTTCGATTCCCCTGTTGTGTTTAAGAGTCTAAATATCGTCAAAGCACAGTCTTAACTTAAGACTGTTACAAAATCTTCTTTGACGATATTTTTTGTGCAAAAAGTGAATTTATTTTAGTGGTTTTTCTGAATAATGGAAATGTGTACTAATATTTGTTAAGAATTAATGGCGGAACAGTTGTGAAAAACATTACACAACAATTTTAATTTAGGATAAAATGCCACGACCATTATTTGAGAGCGATTGCGATTTTTCAGCAGATAACGCTTTCGAAGATGCATATCTTAAACCTTCCCTATAAGATACGGTCGATAAGAGGAGCGCTCAAGAGGTCTACAAAAGCAACTTTAATCAAAAGCTTTGGCTACTTTGATTGTGAAAATTTAAAATAATTTGATTTTTACTAAAAAATCTAAAAAAATCTAAAAAATCAGAAATAATCAGAAAAAATCAAAAATAATCCGGCAACTGTCAAAACGATTATTTTTGATTTTTTTTGATTTTTTCTGATTATTTTGAATAATCGTAATAATTTTAGATTTTTTTTTGATTTTTTCTAATCGTAATCATTAAATTATCACAAATTTTTCAACAGTGAATTATATAATCACTACGATTATTTCGAATAAATAATCTAATTGATTAGTAATTCTAATCGAGATTTAACAGG